>RJWJ010001755.1:0-119271 GCA_004363605.1 Indri indri
AGGCGTCTCCCTGCCCCAACCCGCTTGTTTATTCCCCTCCAGACTTTAGCGGTTCTACTAGCTGAGCCCCTGGGGGAGGTTTCCAGGGCTAAGGAGACCCCTTGGGGAAATCTATTCCAATACGGAGGGAGCCGGAATTAACAGAGCAGCAGGAGGCCCCTGGGGAACAGCGGCTCTCCTGCCATTGCTGACTGCTTCGGAGCCCTCCTTCCCCAGGCCAGTCCCATCTGGGGCAGCTGGCTGCAGCGTCCCCCGCTCCTCGCTGGCTCTCTGCTGTCTCCCCTCCCGCCCAATCTGCCCCGTCCTTCTGGCCTCCCCTGTGCCTGGGACTCAGCCCAGCGTTAGGCTGCCAGATGTCCTCAGGTTCAGGGGACCCAGCCCAGCTCCCGAGCCACCGATCCAGAGCAGCACAGCTCAGCAACACAGATTGCAATTCGAGTGTCCAAACATTCGTCTGGTAGCTGTTTGCCTTGGGGCTTATTCTTCTTTCCTAGGAGCCACTTCAAGAATATATATATGTGTGTGTGTCTGTGTGTGTGTGTGTGTCTGTGTGTGAGAGAGAGAGAGAGAGAGACCAAGAAAAAATACAGATCTGCACAGAGGTTGTCCCTGGGCTGACAGAAGGAAACCGAGCTAGTCCAGGACCTCTGTTAGTGGTGAGTGGTGTGGCTGAATCTCCTGCCCCCTCGAATTCCTCCCTCCTAACATGGGGTTCGTGACTGTAGACCCAGCAGAGCCATGAAGATGAGGTGGAAGGGGAAAGCTCTTGGTAAGTGGCGTGCGCCATGCTAAGTAATATTAATACCAGGGCAGAGCCCTGGGAAGCCAATTTCTTGCCCCAAAGAGTGAGATTTGACCATCCTGGAGGGTGCTCAGGCTGGAGGCTAGAAGGCGATTTGCCTTTCAGGAAATCTGAACTCTAGAAAGACAGACAAGTGGCCTGGCCTGGTGGACACTTTCTGGTGCAGCTTCATGAGAAAGTGTGGAAACTTCAAAACTCCACTCCTGTGACACCTCTGACCTGGGCGTCGTGGAGTGCTGCGCAGACCGGTGCGCCGGAAGGGACTGACGCGACATCAGTGGTTCTCAAACTTGAGCGTGCGGGAGGGCTGGTTAAACCGCAGACCTCTGGGCTCCACCCGTAGAGACTGGTATTCAGTAGTCCCTGGGTGGGGCCTGAGAATTTGCATTTCTAACAAGCTCCCGGTGACACTGATGCTGCCGCCCGTCCAGACCACAAGTTGAGAACCACTGAGCCAGTGCTTCTCAGACTTTAGCGGGTCAAAGAATCACCAAGACAGTGTGATAGACAGATTGCTGGGTGCCACCCCCAGAGAGTCAGATTCAGTAGGTCCAGGGTGGGGCCAGGGATTCTGCATTCCTAACGAGTTCCCAGGTAATTCCCACGCTGCCTGTCTGCAGACCACACTCTGAACAGCAAGCCCTTGCACTCAAAACCTACTGTATTAGAATCCTCACTTTAAGGAGACCCCCAGGTAACATTTACATACCTTGTAGTTCTCAACCCGTTGCTCTAAAGCAGCTCCTACCTTGACTGCACACCGGAATCCCCTGGAGAGCTTTAAAAACATCTCATCAACTAAATCAGAAACTCCGGGGCTGGGCCCCAGGCAACAGTATTGTTTTAAAATCTTCCCAGGTGATTCTAATACACAGCCTGGGCTGAGAAGCAGTTGTCTAAAGGAAGAAGTGGTGCTGGGACTCTTTGGGCTGAAGGGTTTACACCCGTGGATTGATTCACGGACCTTAAGAGGAAAGAGTATAAAAATGATGCCGGCTATGTGTGTGAGATTTTGCATTTTTACATTTTGCAAATGTGAGATTTGCTTTCACAACGTTACCTTGTACGGCTCTCACAATAACTCTATAAAGTAGAGAGGGCAGAAACAGCTGTGCCCATTCTGGAGATAAAGAAACTGAGGCTCAGAGAAATTGACTTGCACAACATCACAGGGGCAGTCATAGAGCTAGTGGGAGAACTATATCTGTTACCTGTTTGACTCTTAGAAAAATCTGTAGGTAAAAGCCTCAGGGAGAAACATGCAGGTCTCTTTCCACTGTGGGCTGCAGTGTCCTTCAGCCAGGCCTTCCAAGGGTCTGTGAGCAGATCGATGGTAAAGAAGCGTTGTCTCACTTTCAATTGGGGGAAAGCGAGGCACAGCGGTGGTGAGGAATGGCAGCAAGAGCAGACTAAAGAAGGATGCAGGGTCCCTGGCTCTTCCCTTGTCCCCACTCCCTAATAGTCGCAGGATGTGGTTTGATAAGGAGATAAGGAGTGATGGTTACTATGGTAACCACATCCCTATCAATGCCCGTCCGCATGAGACTTGCTTGGTGGCCAGTCACCGCACTGCTCTTATTGCTAAGAGGGTCATAGAAAAAGAGACCACCTGTCCAGTGCCAATGTCCTCCCTAGAAAAATGTCACCGACCCACCCTCTGCACCAGCCCCCCACGATAGGGCCTCCTGGGAGATGGGTGGGGAGTTCCTTTGCGGGAGGCCAAAGCAGCGCAGGCCATTTCCCGGCAGTGGCGAGGAGGTCCCCTCTGGGCTCGTCCAGCTGCCAGCGCTACTGAAGCCTGCCTCGGGGAGGCGCTGCGTTGCACGGTGCCACCGTCCCAGCTCCCGGCCCCCTCGCCTGCCCCTACTTTGACTCCTCCCTTTCTCTGCGCTCTTCCCAGGGGCTGGGGCTTCTCGGGGAGGCCTTCCCTGCCCATCCCGTCCAAGTAGCCCTGGAAGTCCGTCTCGATTCTGTTCCATCATCATTCCTTCATTGCCCTCGGCACTCTCTGGAAATGCCGTGTTCCAATCCATTTCCTCACTGATTGCCTGGCCCTCCCGCCCTCCATTAAAACATAAGCCCCACGAGGGCAGCACCTTGTCCAGCTGGCCTTGGTCCCCCAGCCTCACACACAGCCCACAGCAAATGGATGCTCAGCCAAGCTTCAGTGAATGAGTGAATGAAAGAATGAAGCCTGGAGCAGGAATTAGGACACTCCAGTTTTACTCCTGCCTTTGCTGTGTGATCCTGAGCAAGTTGCTTACCTTCTCTGTGCCTTGGTTCCTTCTGTGACCAGGAAGGATTCTACTCTGCCAGAGAGCTGTATCTCTGGAAGGCCTGTGACCACTTGGAAGGCAGGGGCCACATCCTGGGCATCACCATCCCCTCCCTGCCCCCAGCAACCCACAAGTACCCAGAGCGAGGGCTCAAATCATCTACCGAGGCAAAGAAAGAGGGCAAAAGTGCTTTGAAAAGCTAAAGACATTCCATCTGTACAGGAGTCACTGACCTCCAGAACTTTCCTGCTGGGAGAGGCACTGACTGATTGTCTGAGTTTCTTAAGGTTGTTAACCCTCCTTCCAACCTTGCCAGAATGAGATGGAGTAAAAATAAACACTTAGTCTTTGTAAGTCCCAGAAAAACCCCAAAGAAAAGGTGGCCCCAACGGCTCTGTGCTTTTCCACTTTTCTGCTTTCCGTTCTGATTGCTGGGTGGTGGGGGGATAGCCTGGGGCTGGCCTTGCCTGCTCTGGCCTCCCTCTGCACCCCCAAATCTCTCCAGCCTAAAGCAAGCAGCCCAGGGTCGAGGTGCTCCCACCACAGGCAGCAGGCTCCAAGCCCTGCCGCGAGGGTAATTTCCACCAGCATATCTGAGGCTCGCTGTGGGCCAGCACTTTGCAAGTATTATTATCCCGTTAATCTTCACCGCAGCCATGGGAGGAAGGCACTGTCATTGTCCCCATTTTATAGATGAAGAAACTGAGGTTCAGAGAGGCAACGCCCCATAGTTTGGGTATGATAGAGGTAGGAGAAGAACCAGAGAGCCAGGTGTCGGTGCCTCATCAAGAAGGGCAATCATTCCGCTGACCCCCGAACAGTCAGGGGTCAGGCGCCGGAGAAGAAACGCAGAGTGCCAAGGACCTTGCCCCAAGCAGGAGCCGGAGAGAGGGACGGTGGCCAGGGGCGCTGTTCAGAGATCAGTGGAAGCTGCTCCTGGAAGCAGATCGTGCTGCCCACCCCATCCCACTCCCGAGTTCCTTTCAGCCACCTCCTGATGCCCTCGTGAAACAGACACACACTCACTCACGTGTGCCCGGCCCTGGCTTCTGCCTCGTTGAGCCATGACGCTCATGCGCGGTGCCGGCTCTGAGCCCCCCACCTCCGCGCCTGGCCTCGGGCTTCTGGGAGCCGCAGGTGGACCCAGAGCTGAGCTTAGCTTTCTGCCTCCCTGACTCTACAAAGCCTCCAAGGAGAAGAAGAGAACTTTGCCTTCTCAGTCAAGAGGAAACTGCGCCCAAGCAATGGGAAAAGAGCCCTAACCCTAACTAACCCTAACCCAGGGAGTGACCAGGCAGAGAAAAACGACTCGTTCCTCCAGCTCAGAGCTCTCCCTGTTTGCCTAGAAAGCCCTTCTCCCTCCGCCTTTCTCCCCTACTCCAGCTGGCCTCACGGGCGCCACACGCTCCCAAAATTCCAACTCTCCCAAGAAGCTTTGCGGAACAATCTAGAAGACAGATGACCACCCCATTGCAGGGTAAAAGGGAACTCAAGTCTCACTCCCCCCCATTACAATCACACCTCTTCCCTGCAGACAAAAATATATCATTTATCTCATGCGGTTCTCACCATACCGTATTTATTGTGGTATCTTCTCCACTAGAGGGGGTCTCTAAGGGTATTTATTGGGAATTCAGATTCTCGGGAGGGGTGGGACTAGAAGGAAAGGCTGGGTAAGACCTCCCACGCCCATGCCCCAGAGGCCAGGGTCAATGCTCTTTTTTCGTTCTCTTTTTCCATTTGTGATTCCATTTGCCCTTGAAGAAAGCTCCCAGCCCTCTTCCCGTTGGAGTTGAATCTCCTCTATGGGAATCTTGCTCAGCAGCTTTAGACCAAATGTGGAACTTTAGGCCAATGGTTTCCAAACTTTGCTATACGTGGAAATCACCTGGGGAGCTTTAAAAAAAAAAATCATAATGCTTCGTTCAACCCCAAAGCTATTGCATCAGGATGTCTGGAGGTCAAAGCCACATATCCACATTTTTTAAAGATCCCCAGGAGATTCCAGTACACGGCGACATCTGGAAAGCGCAGCTCAGCCATGTCTGATTTCCCCCCACGAATGCCTGCTCCCCGTCACAGCACAGACCAGCGACCTTGGCCACGGACTCAGCTCAGCCCTGGACTCTAGGCCATCGGGGCTCAAGGCGTGAGAACCTGAAGGACCTGTCACTACTTATGTGATCTCGCAAGTCAGGCTTTGACCTTGGGACCTACTTCTAACCATTTCACTATTTCCTCAAATTCATTTCCATTTCATGCAAGGGTTCTGGTAACCGAACTCAAACAATGACAACATTGGTGGCGCACTCATAATGGACCGTGTGGCTTTACATACAAAATCCCATGTAATTATCATAACCCATTTTACAGATGAGATGGGTCAAATAACTGACCCAAAGTCACACCGTTGGTAAGTAGAGCAGAACCCGGGTTTGAATCTGCAGCCACAGACCTCAGAGTCCCCTCCCTTCATCACCAGGTGTGGGCTGCCCCCTCCGTCCTGGATTCTTGTGACCGAGTCTGGGCCGGGGGTCATCCCATGACAGACACCCTGCGGTTCTCTTTTCTCTGGGCCCTTCTGTTTTCGCTTCCCAGGACAGCTACGACGAAGTACCCCAAACTGGGTGACTTAACACGAATTTATTCCTAACACTTCTGGAGGCTGGAAGTGGGAAATCAAGGTGTCGGCAGGTGGGTTCCTGCGAGAGGCTCCGAGGGAGAATCTGTCCGTGTCTCTCTCCTGGCTTCTAGTGGCTGCCGGCCACCTGCCGTGTCCCTTGGCCTGTACACACATCGCTCCAGTTTCTGCTCCATCTTCACAGGGCCCTCGTCCGTGTGTCTGTGTGTCTTCACATGGCCTTTGTATAATGACACCAGCCACTGGATTTAGGGTCTGCCGCAATCCAGCATGGCCTCATCTTAACTAATGACATCTGCAAAGACCCTATTTCCAAATAAGGTCACATTCTGAGGTTCCAGGTGGACACGGATTCTGGGGGAACACTCCAAGCCACTATACCTTCTGAACCCCAGGGACCTCAGTTCTGCCTCTGCCCGGGGCCTGCCACCTGCAGACGACCCCCAATGCTGCTGACTCCCTTCCTGCCACACCGGCAGCACCCAGCGCTTGCGCAGGCGCCGATGAACGGGTGCCGCAGACGCCGGCCTCTGCTCCCCTCTGCCCGTTGCTCCTGGCATTCCCTACCTGTGGAGCGCACGCATGTCCCAGGGACACGCTGTTGTTCATCTTGGATCCCTCTAGGTGCAGGCGCCCCGAGAGCAGGACCCACGGCCCTGACACTGCTGGCCTACACGCATGCTTGTGGACCGGTGGGGAGATGACGTTCTCCATGAAGCTCTGGACGTCCCCACCCCACCCCGTTAGTCCCACTATTTAGCTCTGAGGTTAATTGATTTTTTTTTTCTGTCTTTACAGGAAATGGGTATATTGAAGGTAAAGAACTCGAAAACTTTTTCCAGGAGCTGGAGAAGGCAAGAAAAGGATCTGGCATGGTAAGCCCAGCCCCTTTCCCATGCTGGGGGGTTTTCTGTCACCCTGACCTATGGCTTTGAGCACTGTCTGTCCCAAGTTATGCACCCCATAAGCAGGCCGTATAGCACTGGTCTTGATGCTTCACATTTTTCTTTTATTTGTAAAAATTAAAAAATTAGAATGATCCCTAAGAGTACCTTATCTTAATATCCTTTAGGTCTGGGATTGAGGGGTTTTTATGAATGGGCACCGGGGATTGAGGAACCTCCCCGCCAACTGCAAAGCCTCGTGTCTGCGCATGCGTGTGTGAATAGCATTATTCCCCCGGGTACAGAGTGCGCAGCCTCCCTGAGATGAGAAGTGTCGTGACTCCAGACTGGATGGATGCCTAGGAGGTTCCAAGTGCCTCCATTCTAAGACCAGAGTTTCTCAGCCTCGGCACTGTTGACATTTGGGACCAAATAATTCATTGTTGTCAGGGCGGGTGTCCTGTGCATTGCAGGATGTTTAGAAGCATCTCTGAATCTACCCATGAGAGGCCAGTAGCACCCCCCTACAAATTGTGACAATCAAAAACATCTCCAGACATTGTTGAATGTCCCCTGGGTACAGGGTGCAGACAGACTCGTCCTCAGTAGAGAACCACTGTTCTAGAATAACAAAGACTCAAATCCACAGCGAGGACCCAGAGAAAAATCAAGGATTGCTCTGAGCCAGTATCTGAACCAGATGGCACCGGCTGGCCTCATTCGTGGAGGCGTCACGACCTTCTGAGCCTGCCCGTAGTGACTCCAGATCACGTCCCAACCCCTTAATGACAGGAATGTTGTTTCCTCCGGTTCCAACCTGGCACTACTGAATTTGCTAGAGCCTTTTGGGGGAGGTGTTCAAAATATCAAAAAGCTAAGGTGATTGGAGCTGGTCTGTTGTGGTCCCCATGTGTGGTTCTAGAATATATGGAGTCAAACCCACCCCTTCCCACCAGCTCCCCGGGGTCCTTTGGGGGGGTCTCTTCTCTCTCCCCTGCTGCATGTCTGTTGGCCAGTCCATAGTTTATTGCAACTCTTCAGGGAGCAGTTCGGGAGATGAGTCACAAATCCACTGGTGAGCTCGCTGGTTCAAAGCTCGGCAGCACGCCCCAATGAGAAGGAGGTCAAAGTGTTGGACTTAAGAGGGTTGGAGGTGATCCCTGGATTTGTTTATCAACAGTTCCCTCCGTCAGCCCACACCACTAGGATAACGAAGCCCAGATCACAGAAAGCACAGGCTTCAAAACTGATTCTGGGATCACAGGCTCGGCAGAGGAATGTGATTTCATGAAGTGCTTCCAATCTAAAATGCTTCTCTTAGTCATTCCCTTCCTCAGATGGCATTGGGGTGATTTTCGAGTCTGTCAACAATGATCCCAACCAACATCGGCCAGAACTGGTCCTCAGAGCAGCTGTTTTATGGTAGGCAGAATATTGGCCTTAGATGCAGGAGCCAGGAGTTCAAGTTCTGGCCATCCCAACAGGGTGACCTCGAGAGAAGTCATCTTGGTCTGCATTGCTGTGTGAAATGGAGGGGCTACTAACCTCGTGGGGGCCACTGTGAAACTTAAACAGGATGACCACCTTTGTGATAAGCGCCTGAGATCAGACCATGTACATTTATAAATATAAATAAAGAAATAACTATTGATGAACAAATAAATAGTAGCAAATTGATACCAGTTCCAATGGTAAAAAAGCAACAGAAGGAATTCAGAAAAGACTCCCAAACTGCATAGAATTTCCCATGGCCCAGTCCTAGGAAGCACACACCCGCCCTGGAAGACAACACGCAAGTGCAGGCGCGGCGTCAGCCACCCAAGGTGACTTCATCATCGATTAGGGATGAGGAAGAGTTCCTTCACACAAATAATTAATCAGCAGAATCTCAAACCAGAGAAAGGGTTAAGAACTTTAAGAGAGTCTTATATCTGAGATAGGCAGCAGTGGGCTAAAGGAACTTTGTAAGTTCCTAGCAAGCAAGACCCTTGCTTCCTAGTAGTCGTAATAATTGAAAGGACTATAAATTACTACTCAGCTATATGATGACTTTCTTCTCATATTCCTCCTTGCACGAAATCAGAGCAAAGAAAAAAAATATATCGTGGAATTGCCAGTTAGTCTATAAAGAAGGAAATAAGCAATCTGCCTTGCTGTGGTGGGGTGCCTAGAACCTACTGGGGGGCACTGGATTAAGTCGGGTTCCACTATAAGCTGCCTCAGTGAAATTTGGGGCCTCGGTTCATGTTTCTGAGTGGTGGGAATAAGTCCAAACCGTTCTGATGAGTTGTGGTTTAATCCATCTCAAAGGCAGACGGGCATGTTTAATTATGTGGTACAGAGCACACCCACATGTCCTGTCCGCCTTTGAAAATGATGTTGACTGAGCCTCCAAGAAGAGGTGACTGCTTTTGGAAGGAGCTTGAAAGGGAAAAGGACGCAGCCCTGATCACCCAGAGTGTCAGCACAACCCGGTTCTGTACCCGCTTATCCAGCACGCGAGATGATTTCTGAGACTGCTGCCCTGAGATCATGAGTCACATGGGACACGGCAGCGGCAAAATCAGCCCCTTTGCCTTTCCACAGATGTCGAAGAGTGACAACTTTGGGGAGAAGATGAAGGAGTTCATGCAGAAGTACGATAAGAACTCGGATGGGAAAATCGAGATGGCAGAGGTGAGTCCCAGGGTGCTGTTAACCGTCGTGTGGGACGGGCCCTGTGTCCCCTCTCCCATGCACAAGCATCCTTCCGGAGATCGGGATAGGTGGTGGCCGTAAAGCTCCCCCCGCCTTCCCCCAGCATGTGGGCTGATCAAAGAGAGCAGGTGGGGATTTTCCCGTGTGTCACCAAAGGAAAGAGGGAGCCACAAACTACACCCAAGATGGAGCTGGAGAGCTTAAGTGCCCTCAGGAACAACAGGGATTGCAACCGTGTGATGAGCCCAGCTCCAGACAGTAGAAACTGAAGGCTGGGGAACAGGAGGGGCCGTGCCCCACCTAAAGGCATCTAAAGGCAAAATTTGTTAAGATTATAAATATATAATGTACACATATATAATTTACATAGGTAACTTACATAGATGAGCATATATATGTAACATATATACATACTATATATACACATATACATTCATAGGTACATAAATACACACACACACACACACACACACACACATGCATGCCACACACCTCTGGCAATCAGTTTGTGAACCAAGAATGATGGTGGCACACGGTATATTGGTTGGGATGCTGCCTGAGGTCGGGTGCCCTAGAAGCACAGCCCGTGACAGTGGACGTGACCTATTGGGAACTCTCGAGAGAAGGGAAGAGGAGGCATCAGGGAAGGGCAGGGCGGGAGCGAGGCAGGGGTGCCATCTCAGCTGGAGCCGAGCCAAGGCCTGATCTCATGGGGACTCTGGAGTGCAGGTTGTGCCACAGAGGGGTCCCACCTTGAGGCAAGGGGTGTGGTCTGTTGTACCTACATGCCCCTCTCTGGGCAAGGAGGGGACCAGCAGGACTTCCCCAGTGGGGCAGCTCTAGCCTGGCATTTCTATGAGCTTCCCAGCCCCTGAGGGACAGCACCAGCCTGGTCACAGAGCAGCTGGGAGAGGCACCAGGAGTAGCCACTGTAGACTCAAGGGGGCCTAAACCAGGGGCTGGCAGACCTTTTCTGTAAAAACGCAGATTAGGGTAAACTTTCTAGGGTTTGTGGGCTATCCAGTCTCTGCCACAGCTCCTCAACTCTGCATTAAAGCAGCCAGAGATGATGTATAAATGAGGGGGTGCGGCCACGTGCCAATAAAACTTTACAAACAATCCATCCCTGGGCCATATCTGTCTGGTGGGCCACAGTTTGCCACTGTGAGAAGCTCCTAACAGAAAGGCCCAGGGTCGGCTTGGCTCTAGCTCTGCTTCTCTGCAGTTCTCCTGGTTCTACTGTCTGCCTCAAAACCCCTCAGGCTAGTGGCAAGATGGCTGCAGCAGTTCCAGGCATCACATTCAGCTGCAACCATGTCCAGCTGCAGAAAGGGTCCCTCTTAAGTCAAGGCACTTCCCAGAAGTACTCTCAGCAGCCCTCCCCTCACATCGCATTGGCCAGAACGGGGTCACATGCCTACCTGTAAGCCAATCACTGGCAAGGGGGATGGGATGGCCACACTTAACTGATGTGGACTAATCGGGATTTGCCTGTGACCCAAGAAGTCTGGGAGCCTAGAAACAGGGAAGGCCACTTGCAGGGCAGCCAGCAATGTTTGCTGCAGGAGAGTACTTGCATTTTTTAAAAATCAAATTATTGAGGTATTAATGTGTGTATAATAAACTGCATCCATTTAATTTGTGAAATTCCATGAGTTTAGACTTTAGGCCATGAAATCATCACCCCATCAAGATACGCATTTCTGTCACCCCCCAAAGTTTCCCCTATCCTGGTGCAGGCCATCTTACCCCAGGCAACCACCCATCTACTTAGATTAGTTTACATTTTTCAGAATTTGATATACAGGGAATCATCTATTAAGTATTTTTTTTGAATCTAGCTGCTCATGCTGTAGGGCGGGGTAACCCAGAAACCCTTCTCCGAACATCCCTTCTTCCCCTCTGAACGGCCGCCAGCCCCTTTCTCGAGGAAGGAAGGAAGGTGGAGCGAATGTGGCTCCGATGCTGCCTCCCCGCTGGCCCTTCCCATCCTTCCTACGGGAACGTCTGCTCTGCCCCCAGTGGGTCCCTCTGTAATGCCGGTGTCGTTCTCTGTATCCCCACAGCTGGCGCAGATCCTGCCAACCGAAGAGAACTTCCTTCTCTGCTTCAGGCAGCACGTGGGCTCCAGCGCTGAGTTTATGGAGGTGAGGCCAAGTGCTGCCTTCCCTCTGCACGCTGGGACCTGCCCTCCTCCCCTGCCTGGGGGTGGTCCCCGGGGGATACTAAACTCCTTAGAGTTCTGCTACTCAAAGTGTGGTTCGTGGACCAGCAGCATCCGTGTCACCTGGGTGCTATTGGAAAGGCAGACTCCATGACCCACTGGATCATAATCTATTTTAACAAGATGCCCAGGTGTTGTGTGTGCATGTTACAGGGTGGGCACTAAGATAAGAAGCAAGCCGGGGTCAAGTCCGTTCGGGAAATGCTGAAAGATGAAATACTTTCATCTACCTCTTGGGAATTTGTCGTGGACATTTGCATATTACATACAGGCCTGAGAAACCCTCTGGTAAAAGAAACCCGTTCCATTCAGTTTGGCACCAAGATCTCCCCCCACGCGGTGATAACATTAGTGTCCCTCAAAGTCAGGGTTCCAGGGAGCAGGCTGGGAAGGACAGACTTTTGTACCATTCCGAAGCTGAAAAAGCCCAGTGAGAATTTCCAGTTTCCAGCATCTTCCAGATTTGATCTTTGACTGTGGTCTGGGCTTCAGTGGCCCCCTTTAAAATGGGCATCACCCTCTTTGCAGTAGAAATTCACTGAGATCCTCATGTAAAATATGACATTAAAACTCAAGTGTCTTTTGAGTAATAGTCAACTGATAGTTTGAACCACATGAAATTGCTGATATTTAACAACTTTTTACTTACAAAAATTGGAAATTCCATACAGTTCAACTGAGTATGTTACTTATCCTGATGTCCAGCAAACTACCGACTATTTCTTGCTCTTTCTGTGGGACTCTGCCCCGAAGCCATTCGGTATATGTGTCCCTCAGAGTGAAACTCAACCTGTACCCACCGTGCAAACTGCCTGCTCTGATAAATCATGGCTGGCAGCAATGGGACTGTCACTGCCACTCATTGGGCTAAATCCATCTCCAGCCACCGGTAATCCGCTCTCCATGAGTCACTGCCTAAAACGACAGGAGAGCCAGCCCAGACCCCCGCGTGCCAGCGAGTTCCTCTCGTGGACAGAAAGTCGGCTAGAGAGGACCAGTCCTCAGGGTGGAAGAGTCATTTTTGAAGTGGCAGCTTGCTTAGGCATCAGATACACATTGAATGTTATGGTCCTCTAAAGGATTGTCTCCAGGTTCATTCAAGATGGCAAGATTCCATAAGCTGGTCATTGACATTCTAGGTTCTGTTCTTAGTCCTTCTCTGGCCTGTCTGGCAGAAAAAGTTCTGCATCTACTTACAACTTGTCAGGGTGCTACTTTTGTGAGTATCAAGTTTTCTGTATGTAGAAAAGGGAGCCTTACGCCTCACCCCTCCTTTCCTGAAAGAGGAAAGTCCAAAGACTGGCCTCTGTCCCACCTCTGATCTGGAAACAGGTTGGTGGCAGCTTGCAGGGGGCAGGGATGCTTAAAGCGGCGCTAAAAGCACCCACCTACCCTCTCCTTCTCCCTCCCTCCGCTCTTTTTTCTTTCTCTTTCTCAAAATCCTTAGTGGTTTCCCTCCGTGTGGTTGACATGATTCCACACTCCTACGTGCCTATATCCTTCCAGGTCCAGCATAACTGCAGAGCAAACGCCCCCGCCAGGTTTCGCGGGACCCCATCCCGCTGCGCATGCAATACCATCCCCTCCTGGGCGCGCCCATTTGTTCCATTTTTATCAGCCAGAAACATGAAACGATCACGGTAGCTCCGGTAGTTCCCATCCCAGCGGCTCAGCACAACATCTTAACTTCTAATTTTATCCACGCCTCAGGATTTCTTTGAGATTTCACAAAGCGCAGGTCTCTTGAACCCTTTTCCTTGAATAAGAAGAGGATGAGGAGACACTTGGTGATGGATGCACAGGCGGTGCTGGGGGGGGAGGGAAGGCTGGGGAGAGCCCAGAGCCAGCGCGGGGGTGGGGTGGACCCCGGGAGGGAGGGGGAAGGTGGGAGGGCCACCTGTGGGAAAGGTGGCTGCTGGTGCTTTGCTCTGTGTGGGGACTGGGGTCCCTTCGGGTCATGTCCCTTTTAGGCAACTTAGCAGGTGTCTGCCCCTTTTCTCAGTCAGGACTCAACTGAGATGAACTAAATTCCAACGCGCTGTGTACCCGCAGGTTGCTGGCGAAGTCGTATTTGGAAACCCTCACAAATCTCTTAGTAGTACCTCTTTAAGAGGTACTAAGCCGCCTTTCTGGGCGCAGGAAGGAGTATTTTGATGGAATCCAAGCCATTTTTTTCTCCAGAGAAAAGACACTCTTCTAATCAAATACCCTCAACCCGAGTTCTCCATATTCGAGTCTACCCTTGTGCTTGGATTTGCTCATGTCTCACAACTAAAAGAAAAATCAGGACCAAATTTCCTGAGCCCCAGCACTAATATACCATGAAAGTTACACAGCCTTGTTTGCTGGCATGAAAGAAAGACCTTTCCATAAAATCTAAGCAAACTGGAAATGTCCTGACACCCCTGACAATAAAAGGGGCACGTGAGGTGGAGAAGTGAGGAAGTCAGGAAAGACAATTCAGGGAAAGGATTAGCATTTGCTGACTCTCAGAAAAGCAAGTGTGGCTGATGTTCAGAGGTACAGTTTGGAGTCAGGGGAGCAGGAAAAAAAAGTCAGGGAAACAAAACTTGAAACAAAATTGAAGAAATATCAAGTGCCCAAATAGACCAAAGATTTTGGGGAGCAGGGTTCTCTGGGCCTCTTTGCCACAGATACACGCAGCACCCTCCCCGCGTCCCTTCCTCTCTCACTCCGTTGTCCCCACCAGACAATGGAATAGGGTAGAAGGCTGGGGGGGGTTCAGAGCAGACGTATACACGCATATTTTCTTAGGACCATTGTATTAGTTACCTATTGCTGCGTAACAAATTAACCCCCAAATTTAGCCACCTAAAGCAACAAACATTTATCATATCACAGTTTCTGTGGTCAGGAATTTTGGAACAGCTTAGCTGATGGCTCTGGTTCAGAGTCTCTCATGAGATCACGAGCCAGATGTCAGCTGGGCTGCAGTCATCTCAAGGCTTGACTGAGGCCGGAAGACACGACACTTCCAAGATGGCTCACTCACATGGCTGTTGATAAGAGGCCTCAGTTCCTTGCTGGGCCTTTCTGTAGGAATGTTTGAGTATCCTCACAACGTGGCAGCTGGCTTCCTCCAGAGCAAGTGGTCCAAGAGATAGCAAGAAGGAAGCCACAACACCTTTTACGACCTAGTTTCAGCAGTCACACACTGTCATAGCTGCCATATTCTATTCAGTAGAAGTGAGTCACTAAGTCCAGCCCACATTCAAGGAAGGGGAATTAGGTTTCACCTTTGGAAGGGAGAAGAATTTGTGAACAAGTAGTCATGTGTCTAAGACCACAAAAAACTATTTTTCCTTGTTTCTCCCGTATAACATCTGCTCCTGCTGAGATGGCCAGAACAGAGAGGAAGGAGGTGGTCAGACCCATGTCACCTGCTGAAACTCTGCTTCTCTTTATCAAAGAGATAAAGCGCAACCCCCAAGAGCTGCAGTCAGCAGGCTGTGCCCTGATTCCTCACAGGGATCCAATACATGCAGCAAATAATTGGGACTCAGATCAGAGCCCAGAACCAGGGTGGGATGAGATCCAGGAGGGATCTGATTGGCCGGGTTTCAGACACACGCCTACCTCTGAAGATGGGTCAACCTCCTTTGGACCATATGGATTGAAAGTAGGAGACGGGTGGTTGCCTTTAAAAAGAAATGGGATGCTTTTTATCAGAAAGGTAGGGGAGTGGCTTTGGCTTTGGAGTAGTCTAAAAAAAAAATCAATGACACTACCAATTCTGCTTTGGCATCGGACGTGGCTGCCATTTGCATCATGACGGCGGGATGGAGGAGGGCATACAGAGAAGAGCAACCAAGTCTGTTCCTGCCCCTTCCAGAAGGTTCCTCCTCTTGCCCCTAGCCCCCACCTAGAGTATGAGAAGCTTCCAGAGCAGTAAAAGGACACCTGCTATACCCATAGCAAAAATAAGATCCACCAGATCCTTGTTCTAGCCCTGGTAGAAGATACCTGATTAGCGCCTTAGAAAGCACCAACCCTGGAGGACCCAGAAAAGAGGACCAAGAAAAGGACCCAGGCCTGCACCAAGTTACAGCAAGGAGACCTTGTCCAAGCAGTTCTCCTCCTCCTCCTCTGTGTGACCTTGACCAAGACACTTTCCCTCATTTCCTCCTCTGCGACACTGAAGGGAGTGGGCTATACCATCTGTGTGACCCCACCCGATTCTGATATTCTTGACTATCAAGACCCTGCCTGGCCCATTAAAGGAAAGTGGAAGGAGGCATGTAGATTTCCATGTGTCTTTGCAAATAGGTTGACGTTATTCCTGTTGTAGGCATGGCGGAAGTACGACACAGACAGGAGTGGCTACATCGAAGCCAACGAGCTCAAGGTAGGATGCGCCTTGAGGAGGGTGTGAGGCCAGAGTGGCAGGGGGCTTAAGGAACCTGGGGAGGGGAGGGGATGTCGGATGAGAAGCATGGGTTTGTGGTCTGCTTAGGAATACCCGGGCCTGGCACTGAATTGTTGGGCTTGTGCAGAGAAGCCATGTGAAATCAGTAACCCAGAGCTGCAGGGCCAGAGCTCAACCAAACCCCACTGCTTTGCACCCCAGAGCCCACGACCGGCATCCTCCAGGCAATTCCAGAAGCTTGGCCTTCTAGCTTGTAGGTCCACCCCCAAATTCCCCTGGACGCCCAGTGATCCCCAGGCACTGCTTAGCCCTGTGTCCTGGGGAGCCCTGGGCTCTGGGGAGGCACAGCCAGTCTCTACCACCTCTTCTGTGGGGCAAGTGGCACCCAGGAGCCACTGAGGCTTTCAGAGTCACGCCCCAAGTGTTACAGGATTAGGACATGATATGGGCTGAGCCATGGAAGTGGCTCCAAAAACAATGTTAACTGACTGAACAAGTTAAGTAAATGAATGAGGACTGAACGAATGGGTCAGGAGCTCTGAAGAGGACTTTTTTCTTCCAGGGGTTCCTGTCGGACCTGCTGAAGAAGGCAAACCGGCCATATGATGAGCCCAAGCTCCAGGAGTACACCCAGACCATAGTGAGTGGACACGAATGTCCTTCCTCCCCAGGGGCACAGAACCTGAGCCCCAGGTCCCTGAGAGTCTGGTGTGCAGAGCCTTTTGTTTGCTGATCCTTTGGGCCCGGGTGAAGTGACTCACAGTGGAGGCTGGCAAGAAGGGTGCTATTTCATGGCCCCGCATACCCTTTGAGGTCCTCGCTGAGCTGACAGCTGGACCAGTGTGAGGCTGGGAGTATCTGTCTCCATGGCAACCTCTGCAGCACCAGGAGAGGATAAACTTGAGAGGCGGGGGCCTTTATTGCTGGCCTGCTGTGCCCAAAAAGGGAGAGAGGGGCATGACCAAGTCCCTGCTGCCCCCGCCAAGACTGTGTTAGACCATGTTGGTCCCTGGTCTCCAGGGGACCTCAGAGGAGACAACAGCATATGCCACCTGTCCCCTTCCTCTCTTCTGCAGTAGAAGGGGGCATGGCAGGGCAAGGTCAAAGCGAATAACCCTGGCACCTCTTTCTGTCCCCAACAGCTACGGATGTTTGACTTGAACGGGGATGGCAAGTTGGGCCTCTCAGAGATGTCCCGGTAAGCGCCTGCCCTTGCCCCCAGTGTCACTTGTAACAAGACTCCTGCAGATCCCTGTCTCTGAGATCACTGATGGGGAAAGTGGCAGGTCCGGGTGTCTAGAAGCTCAGGACAAAGCCAGATGGAAGCGGAACGTCAACACCTCGCCTTGTCTGTCTCCCTCTTTTTTGAACTTTCCGTAACTCCTGATTGCCAAGTGCTCAGATCGTTTCTGTAACTGCGGACGCTGCCTCTGCCGTCCCCCAGGCCGAGCTGGCCTTCCTGTGCTCTGTCTCCTAACCTCCCTCTAACGTTCTCTTTCCAGACTCTTGCCTGTTCAGGAAAACTTCCTGCTCAAATTCCAGGTAAAACAGCCCTCTGCTGTCTTTGCTTCCTCCCGCCTCCTCCCTCGGACCCGAGCCCTTCCGGCTCAGCACGCACACCACACATACCACACAGCATACAGCAGACACAGCACACAGCACACAGCACACACAGCACACACAAACACCACACAGCACACACCATACACAGCACGTACAGTACACACAGCACACAGCATGTACAGTACACACACACCACACCGCACACACCACACAGCACATACAGCATACAGTGCGCATAGCACACAGCACACACACAGCACACACCCTACATAGCACAAAACACACACCACACAGCACACACAGCACATACATTACACACACACCACACAGCACACACACAGCATACACAGCACATACAGTACACACACAGCCCACACACCACATAGCACACAACACACACGCCACACAACTCATACCATACATCCAACACACACCACACATGCATACCACACACACCACACATAACACATACTATACACACACCAAACCACGCAACACATGCCATACCCCACATGCACCCACATCACACTACACACCACACACACACATCATACACACACACTATATAACACGTCATACATACACACCATACACCCCACACACACTATACACATATACCCCAAACCCCACACCACACACAACACATACCACACCACACATCACACATACACACACCCCACATACACTACACACCCCCCACCACGCACACCCTGGGTCCTTTGCTTCTGTCTTTAATACCTTGGTCCTTCCAGGGCATGAAGCTGACCTCAGAGGAGTTCAACGCCATCTTCACGTTTTATGACAAGGTAAGAGGGAGGGAAAAGTAGAAGCCCTGTGACTAGGGAGCCACGCCACTGCACCCCCAGGACAGACGGGCTTTCCAGAGGGGCCGCTCGGGCTGTGGTTTCTCCCTGCAGCACCTTCTGCTGCGCGGGGACCAAGGTCATGCCCCATCCGGGGCCTGTGGCGCACAAGGGTTCGTTTTCTTGGACGTACAGCAGGAATCACCAGTGGAAGAGGGTCGTGCTCAGCGCTGGGGTGGGGCCAGAGGACATTAAGTACCACCTGGTGCCAGCTCAGCCTTTCGCACGAGGGCCAGCTGTTTCTCTGGAAAGTGGGAGTGAGACGACCCCCTTAATCCCCCTGCCCTGTCCGTGCCCTGCCCACGTGGCTCCAGTGGTCTGTAATCGAAGGCTCAGAGGTGAACCATAAACAGCCTCCGGACTCGGGGAATTAACTAAATGCTTCTTGGACCTCATTTCTATTTTCAATGCCAATGAAAACCCCCCCCCCACAAAAGGCTACCCACAGTCTGCGCTGAACTGCCCATTCCTGTGATGACTGGCAAAGACGGAGGGGACGAGTTATGCTGTCATGACGACAGAGTAGCGGGAAGGCTGGACTCCTAGACCTCCCTGGGGTGGGTGGGGTGGCCAGGCCCGGGCCCCAGCGCTCCGCACTGACTGTGCCCCCATCACCAGGACGGAAGCGGCTACATTGACGAGCACGAGCTGGATGCCCTGCTGAAGGATCTGTACGAGAAAAACAAGAAGGTGAGCGCTGAGCCCAGAGGCCTGGGCCCCTATCCCCAGGGCACGGGGGGGGGGGGGGGGGGCGAATGAGCCAGAGGTGGAAAGAAATGCCTCGAGCTGCATTTTGCCCCGCTCTGATCTGCCATAACGAGGCAATGGTAGTTTTTTTGGTTTTGTTTTTTATTTCTGGTCGATTGACTGATTGCTGTTTCCTTTTTTAAATTTAATTGTGGTAAAATACACGTAACATAAAGTTTACCATCTTAACCTATTGAAATGTGCAGTTCGGTGGCATTAAATGCCTTCGCAATGTTGTGCAACCATCGCCACCAACCCTTTCTGGAACTCTGTTCATCTTGCAAAACTGAAACCTGTGCCCATTAAACAACAACCCCCCACTCCCCCTCCTTCCAGCCCCTGGCAACCGCTCTTCTACTTTCTGTCTCTATTTTTGACTACTCTAAGTACCTCATATAAGTCATACAGTATTTGTCCTTTCGTGACTGGCTTATGTCACTTAGCACAATGTCCTCAAGGTTCATCCGTGCCGTAGCGTGTGACAGCACTTCCTTCCTTCTTAAAGCAAAATAATATTGCACTGTACGAACATCCCGCGTTTTGTTTACCCACTGCTCATCCGTGGACACTTGGGTTGCCCCCACCTGCTGGCTGCTGGGAGCAGCGGCAGTTTTGACATGGCCCTGCTTTCGGCAGTGTTAGCCCAACTGCCAAGAGAAAAGACTTTTCACCCAGAGATTCTGGAGGGCAGGGACCAGTGGGGAGTGAAGGGTATTCTGAACTGATTAACTGAAGAGTCTGGAGCTGGGGTTGGAGCCAAAAGGAACCACCAATGTTTGCTCCTCTTAAAGAAAAGGCGGAGAAGTGAACTCCATTATTCTACCTGCTGTTGCCCCCTGGGTGTACCCGGGGAGCCCCTCCAGGGGGGCTCAGCGTGGTGCACTGGATGGCAGGGGACAGGCAGGACAGCGGCCGGGAGACAAGCCTTGGCAGCTGTCTTCCTTCACCTCGCAGAAAAATGTCTTCCTCTGAGCAAATGATTTTGCTGCTTTCTTTAATTAGATGATGAAAGCTCTGTAATTCCTCGCGTTGTCTAACTGCCTTGGCTGCCAAGTGAGAGCTATATTTAATGCTCAATTTCAGGAAAAAAAAAAATTCACCACAGCCTCTGAGTCTGTCTGTCTCTCTCTCCAAGTGCTTTCTCATCTCTTTATCTTTATCCTGAATATCAGCTTTCATTTATTTCATCCTCAATTTTTTTTTTTTTGGTACCTACAATTGCTTTTGAAAACGGTAGAAAATAAATAATAAGGAAGCAAATACTCTCAGGAAGAAGGAAGTGCTCACAGCAGGTATTGGAACTCAGCAAACTTTTTTCCTGGACCAAATTCTAGGAGAAAATTATTGATGTGCCTATAGGCGGCCAAGGAGTGTTGGGCACCAGTGGAAAATATCTGTAATTATGTTCACGAGGCTTAATTCATCTTTCTAAAGCCCTGCCTTCCACCTGAGGTTGATAAATCCTGAAGGCCCGCATTAAATCTCAGAGCGACCTGAATTTCCTGGTCCCCAACTAACTAGCCTCTTTGTTGATTAGCACAAGGGACAACTCATAGAGCTGCACAGGTTGACTCCAGATATGGAAACAAAAGCAAAGATTCGGGTGCTGGGGTCTGCAAGCAGCTCTGATGGTTAGAGAACAGGATATTAATAAGCTGTTTACCTGAGAGTCCCTACCTGTGTCCAGCTCCACAATTGGCACCTGGCATCGAACCAGTAGAAAGAGCTGCGTGACTATAAATAGCAGCACCTGAGTTGGGGAGGGAATGGCCATTCTTGGTAAACCCACACAGCAGATGCGCATTCCGTGCCGATGGCGCCTGCATGGGCTGCGATAAGGTTTCTGAGCCGATTAGTATTGGAGGATCCTGGGGGCACAGGCTGATGGGATGGCACTTCGGTATTTCATAGCACTCCTGAGGCCATGGCAACTCAATAGAGCTTTCCCCAGTTTTAAGTGAAACTTCTATGTGCAGAAAGTAAGGAAGCCCTCCCCCCACATGCTGCTAAGCCTCTCAAGGCCACATCCAATGTGGAAATCGTCTCAAGCTTGGGCTTGATATCTGGGGTCCCTTCCTTGGCTCCTAGTCGAGTGGCAGATAGCTCAGGCACACCCCAGTGTTATGAATTAGGTGGTGTTTCCAGGGACTTCACAACGTTAGGGAAGATCCCCTCCCCCCCCAGCCCCCACTACCGAAAGCTAGAGATGCTTGCAGAGTGCCCTTGGGTTTTGGTGGCACCAAACCAGAAATCAGTAACACATGGGGATGTCCCAGTGTTCTGAAATAACAGAAAAAAAAGAAAAGCCCTCTGAGCACTGGAAGAGAGGTGATGGGACAGTGTACCTGGTCGATAATTGGACTCCAGGGCACAGGGCACTGGGGACATTGATGAGATGACTGTACTGCAGTTTTCTCACCAGCAGAAGGGAAGCAATGGCCATGGGCCTGGAAAGAGAAGCATTTAAAACAAGAGTATCTGCCACATTTAAACGTGAAAGAACAAAATCAGGAGAAGGAGGAGAAAACAAAAGGAGGAGGGAAGGGGGAGGGAAAAAGAAAGGAAGGAAAGAGACAGAGAGAGAAAGAAGAAGAAAGAAAGAAAGAATGACCCGGTTATATTTCCAACCCTTTGGCTATTTGTACCCCAAACAATTACCATATAGCATATAGTCAACATGAGGCTTGGTATTCTGTTCACTTTGGAACTCCATTTTATATGACACTACGTGCCTGTGTTCACAGGACATCTGCCTTAGTGGCCTCTGAACACCACAGGAAGCCCATAAGTAGTGAGCTTTGTTGCTGGAGGTGACAGGATTTAGAATTCCTTGTTTAAACAGATGTGGCGTGGGGACACACGACCCAGGAGGCCTGAAGACAAGGCCAGGGAGCTTTCCTGGCATTCTCTTCCTCACCTGCAGGGACCCAGATTGGCCTTGAGTAAGGGGAGGCCCAGTGGCATAGAAGAATACACACAAGTTACACACAGATAATGACAGTCACCACAGTGGCTACCGCTTTCTTTGGAGAGCTTGCCGTGTGTCAGGCACTGTGCTGAGTGTTGCTTACGTTCATTCCCGCATGTAATCATGGTGACACCTCAATGAGGTGAGTACTCTTAGTGCACCCATTTTGCAGGTGAGGCAGCTGAGTCTCAGAGAGGTTGACTCCTTTCCCCAAAGCCGTGCAGCCAGGAAGTGACAGAGGGTTTCAACCCAGGCCTGGCTGACCCCGAGCCTGTGCCTTGTGTTCCTGAGCCACTTGCGCTGGGAGGGGGTGAGGGAAAGGTTCCGGCGGGTGTGTTTGTGCATGTGCAGGTCTTCTCTGGTTGGAGCCATTGCCTGAGCCTGCTCTAACCCTCTCCCTGCTTCTCCTAGGAAATGAACATTCAACAGCTCACCAGCTACAGAAAGAGCGTCATGTCCTTGGCCGAGGCGGGGAAGCTCTACCGCAAGGACCTGGAGATTGTGCTCTGCAGCGAGCCCCCCATGTAAAGTGGGGACAGGGCTGAGTCTCCACCTCCCCCAAACCCTGCCCCTGCTGCCCTGACACTTGTACCCAGACCCAGAGCTCATGAGCACCCCTGCCCCACCCCTACAACCCGCACACGCAGCCTGCAGCGCAGGAACGGAGAGCTGGAGGACGGGCCACCGGGGGCCTCCTTGGAGCCCCTCCATTCAGTCCTGCCCAGGCGGACGCGCTCCCTGCGGTGGGTCCCACCTGCATGGAAGTGTTGGGGCGCAGGTGGGAGGGCCCCGATTCTCTCCGCTGTGATGCATGAGCTCCTTCGCTGTACGATTTTGGCTTCTGTGTCCAACACAGTGGACTCTTCCCTCTGGCTCCCCCCGCCTTCCCCTCATGCTGCCGCCTGCCCCAGAAGTCCAAGTTCCACCCGCCACCTGCTAAGGGTGTAGCTGTCTTCTCCCAGCTCCTGTGTGTGCAGGGCCCCGCCCCTTCCTCGCCGTCTGTGCTCTGTGTGCTCCTGTTCTCTTTGGGTTTCTTGTTTTACCAAAGAAGAGTTTACAGACAATAAAATGGAAACGTTCTGCTGTGGAACCTCACCCAGTTCTTGTCATCGGCTTGTCTCTGCAGCTAGCAGCTCCTCCCGACAAAGGGAGGGCCCGTTCTCATGAGGGTGGGGGAGGGCGCTGGGACCCCCTAATTGGGGTGTTGGACCCCAAGACCCTACGGCTTTCACTCATCATTCATTGCCTGTCCCTTCACCAACCGAGCCGCTCTTTATGTTTCCACATCTCCAAGATTATAACAGCAGTTTCAAGTTCATCGAAATCTTACTGGGTGCCCAGGATTGTGCTGAACAGTTGACTTCCGGTGTCTGTCTTAGTCCTTTGGGAGAGGTGCTGTGATTGTCGCCACTGGACAGGCAAGGACGCTGAAGATAAAAGGGCTGAGTAATGAGATCCACATTTCGTGGTCAGCTGGGGCAGAGCCAGGGTAGGAATCCAGCAGATCCACGTCCAAAACCATCGCCTACCTTTACAACGCCGATACCAGTGGGGTGTGGCAATTGCGGGACTGGGTGATCTCCACCAAGCAGGAGGGACCTTCAGCCAGAAGCTCTAGACTACCACGCACCTAATCTCCTCAAAACGCAAGTTACCCCACAACACCTGATCACATGCCTCTTGGTGTGGGGCCAGTTTGGCCTTTGGGTCCACAGAGCTCTGTGAGATCCTAGAATAGGGCAATAACTGATGTTTTATGCTATCATTTATTGCTTATCTATAAGATGCATGTTGACACTACCTCATTTAATCCCACAACAATACTATGAGATGGTTACCGTTTTCAGATGAAGGCACTAAGGCTCAAAGACATTAACTAACTTGTTCACGGTGATGTAACTACTAAGTGGCAGAGGAAGGACTCAACTGTGGGCTGGTCTGACTCCAAAGTCACCTTTGGAAATGGCCCGTAAGTGCATACAGACCTGGAACAACAGACCACCTAGGGTATTGGCTGCCTGAGTCAGTGATAACCCTCATTTCTTTCCCAGCCATACCCTTTCCTAAGAAGCCACCCTGTGCACAGCCCGGATGACACCGCCCAGAGAACCTTCCAACCTCCACCTGCCTGTCCACAGCTGACTGGGCCAAGAGTAGACATCTGGTCCAAAGGTCTCCTGGGATTTGAGGTTGACCCCAGAGCTGTCAGGCAGAGGATGTGGCACTGAAGTTGGGTGGGATCAGAGGTGGAGCCATGGCAACCCCAAGTGGGGTCTTGGATGCTGGGAGGAGCGGAAGCTAAGATCCTGGAAGAGGGAGCCAGTCAGATGATAGTGGGAAAATATGCATAGAAAAACACAGATGGGAAACCAAAAGCCAAAGGAGATGGGATGAACAGAAGGAGGGAAGGAGGGAGAGAAGGAAAGAGAGAGAATGGGGGGAGGGGAACCACCGTCTGATCACATCCCGGCTCCTATGAGGCCCTGATGTGCTTTCTAATACTGATTTTGCTGCCATCCCTACGTATCCTTCAAAAGACCCCTATTTATTTAAGCCAGCCTGAAAGGGTATTTCCTGTCCCCTAAGTACAGTCCCCATTTGACCCCTGGTCTTCAGCCAGCATCCCCCAAGATGAGGAGCAGCCCCTGACCTGGTGCCCCCAGCACTCACAGGGCTCTAAGCTTCAAATCCAAGCCCCCACCTCTCCCCACCCCTTGTCATTGCACCTGGGCATGGTCCTCGGCCATATCTGCCCTTTGACCCCTGGAGAGGAGAGACTCCTTCGAGGCCATCCTACAGGTCTTCCTGTTCTTATGGGTGCTCTTCATTGTACATTTGCAGTTTTAAATTTTTCTTTTCCTTATGTGTGCTCTCTAGGGCCGTAAGAACAATCCAGATGACTCTGAAACATTTACATTCCTTTTTGTTGCCATAGAAACCAAGTGCCACAACTATTTGAAATCTCAGTGCCTCACCCTCCACCTGCCTGTGGTCTCTGTCACTGCCAGTGATAATCTGAGCATGTGTGATGCCACCACCTGCTATGGAGAATCCATGTTCCACTTCCCTCTGACAAGGAGGAGATCTCTGTCCTTCTTGAATAATTGATCAACCCAATCCCAGAATATCCAGGCCCTGTTTCCTAAGGTCACCTCCAGGATCAATCGCTAATGCAGCCCAGGTCCCAGGAGAAAACAGATGGCACCTTCCAATTCTATCATTCAAGGTGGATTTGTTCACAAAGATCTTTCATAAACATGTGGGTGAAATACAAGGGACTGGTCAGGGATAGTGAGTGACAAGGCACAAGTGCGGTTGCTGTTTCCACCCCTGGGCCCAAAGGCATCCAGACCCAGAGGAGAGAGTTATGCAGAATGTCACGTGTTTGGCTGGAGCACACAGCCAGCCCCAGGTTAACTCTCAGGGAGTGAACGCCACATGCCCCCTCCTCCCTGCTTCTGTCCCACTCCTTCCTTCCAGGGTTCCACATGGCCTGATCCCACCCTGAAGCCAGAGGGCCAGGAGCCTGTGGGTGGAGTCCGTACAGGCGTCTCGAGGGCAGAAAGCAAGGCAGGGAGGGAGGGAGGCCGTGAAGAGGGGCGGCTGGAAGACGTCTGGCACGCTCAGGTGAATGGGGGCGTCTGCAGGCACCAAATAGGTGAGCTGGGAGTTCTGGAAGAGGTTGAGATATGAATTTGTGAAACGTTGTGCAGTGACGGGATTTTAGGTGGCGGGAATGCCAGGACATCCCCCCGGAACTTAATAGAAAGGAGGTCTGAGAAAGGACCCCTGAGCCCTCCCACAGCAAGAGCTTTGGAAGGGAAGACAGCATGGCCAGCGAGGTAGAGAGAAACCGGGAAGGGGTGGTTTCCTGAAAGACAAGTGAGAAATATGCCTCAAGATAGAGGAAGCAATCAGAGGTATCAGATGCTGCTGAGATGAATGAGGCTGAGATTTCAAAGACCGCTTGTTTCCATGTCCAAGTCCTCCAAGGATAACTGGAACTCCTTGGAGCAGTGTATGGATGCAAGAGTGAATGAATGAATGAATGAACGACTCCATCATCAGGGCAAGGGGGGGGGTGTGAGCCTGAGTTTAAAACTGGGAAACCTTTCAGGGAATGATGGAATAACAACAGCTCCAAGACCCCTGGGACATGAGCCACTCAGAACGTATCATCTTTGCAGCCGTCAGGTCTTTGAATGGAAAGCGACAGAAATCCAGTTCTAACTAGCTCGGACGAAGACGAGAACCAGTGGACAGAAGCTGCGCTCTCCCCCGTATCTGGAAGGTTCTCCCGGACAACCTGAACTGGGGACTACAAAGGCCAAGACTCCTCCTGTCTCGTTTCCGCTTTACTCTAACTGATGGGCTTATTTTCCCGGGCCGATAACTTCCATATGGCAGGAAACATGGCCTCTGCTGGCTATCTCCCCAGCTTCTAGAACTATGCCAAGCACACAGTAGCCACTCCGTAGACATTTGCTGAATGAACTAACCTGCTCCAGGCCACACGTCCGAGCGCCTCCCGGGCAAAGACTCACTGCGACTCTCCCCCTAGTTCCACTTCAAAAAATGGAAGGGGGAGGAACTCTGATTGGTCCACCGAGGTCACGTGCTCACCTCCGACCAATCACATGTGGCCAGCAGGCAGGCGGCTCCTCCTTAAGAACCCAAAGTGTGGAACAAGGGATGGAAATTCCGGAGGGAGGGTGGGGGACCCGTTCCCAGAGCTGGGCAGCGTGCCCGCAGGAAAACGGCAGTCACCCAGCAAATCCCCGTTTTACAAATGAACAAAATCTAGTTGGGATCTGGGGAAAGAAACGTAAAGCTTATGCAACTAGATTTGATCCCACAACTTGTGTTCGCTACGACTGAGTAGATAATATTTGTTCAGCTCACGGATATTTATTGTGCACCTACTATGAGCCGGGCTCCATGCTTGATGCTCAGGACACGGTAATGCATGTGACACCTGGCTGCCGGGAGCTTAGCCTGGGATGAGGAAATGAGCAATTCAGTATGAGGAGGTGATAATGGTGGGTCCAAAAAAGGGACAGGAAGAGACCCCTAACCCAGATTGGGGGGGGTCAATTCCTGGATGAGGTGATGCACAAGCTGAGACCTGGAAAAAATGTGGGGTTTGGGGAGGGCGTGGTGGCACACACCCGAAGTCCCAGCTACTTGGGAGGCTGGGGCAGGAGGATCACTTGAGACCAGGAGTTTGAGGTTGCAGTGAGCTGTGATCTCACCACTGCACTCTAGCCAGGGCAGCCGAGCAAGACCCTGTCTCTTAAAAAAAAAAAAAAAAAAAATGTAGGATTTGGTCGGGAGAAAGGGTGAGAGAAGAGAGAACCAAGTCAGGCAGGGGGAAAAAAAACTAGCATAAACAGTGGCCCCAAGGCCAGAGGTAGCCTGGCTCATCTCTGCAAGTCACTCAACCGAGCAGAAGCTCAGAGGCAGAATCGAGAACCAAAGCTCAAGGGAGAGCGGGATCCAACTCACCAAGGGCCCCGCCGGCCTGCTGGGACTTTGGACTGTTTGCCCAGCCTGCAGTGTGGCTCCCTTTCCTCCTCCCAGCCTTGGCTCAAATGCCCCTTCTCAGCAAAGCCTGGCCTGATTGGGCTGCAGCCCCTGCGGTCCCCCATGCTCCGTACCTCCCTGGCAATAGTGTCCCCAGAGGACTTTGCCCAGGTGATGGAGGTTTGGGCTGTTCCCCCAGCTAGGAGCCCACAGGGGCTGCTGCCTCACACACTGCTCATTCTGCTCAGTCTGCTTTTATGAGGCCATCTGCTTCTGGATTAAAACGAGTCCTGAAATCCTAACTCAGTCCACTGTTAATAACCTCAAGAGTCGCTTAAGTGATGTCAGCTCTGATGTCTGTACTCATGAGTCTATTAAGTGTGGACAGTTTGAAGTACCCAAGGTGGGGCAGAGCAAAAGCTAAAGAGATGGGGGTCCCAGAAACTGCCCAGAAACCTTGCTTGGTGTGCTCAGCCCTCCTCGTGCCTGTCCTTTGTTTCCGTTCAGAGACCACAGTCTGCTGGGGGAATTTCGCCAAACGTCCCTTCATGGATCCAAAGTCCCCCATCTGTAGAAAGGGGAGCTTGGCGTCCAAGTGTCTTTCAAAATCTTACCTCCTGGCACTTCACTGAAGAGGACATATGAATGACAAATAAACACATAAAAGATGGTTGACACCATCAGCCATTAGGGAAATGCAAATTAAAACCACAGCGAAAGACCCCTGCACACCAGTGCAAATCAAATGCCATTTTTAAATGTTTTATTTGAGTTTACAAAAGCAGAGTCCACTAAATTGTTGTGGATTACAGGGAGCTAAAGAAGAGAAAACAGTTCTTGCATAGCCTGAAAACAGAACATGAAAACAACATGAACAACAGTTTAAACAAATAACCATAATGAAATTCCCACATGGCTTCAAGCAGTGCTATGTAATTGATTCATGTTGCGCTGGATCTTGCATTAGCAGTCTGCTTTTACGAGGCCATCTGCTTCTGGATTAAAAAGAGTCCTGAAATCCTAACTCGGTCCACTGTTAACAATCTGAGAGTCGCTTAAGTGATGTCAGCTCTGATGTCTGTACTCATGAGTCTATTAAGTGTGGACAGTTTGAAGTACCTGGTACAGTCGTGAGGCTCTATGACTGTCCTTTCCTACTGACAACACAAACTGCAGCCTGTAGCTTAGAGCAGAGCCTTCAGGCAAGCATCAGAGTAAACCAAAAACTGTATGTTGATGACAGAGACTTTATATAATAGCTGTGGTTAATTTATTACCATAACCAAGAATATCACAATGGAAGACAGTAACCTTCTCCATCAAGGTACAGTATAAACTATTTCAAAAGAGTTTGGATCTGTGTTTCCCCCAAGGGTAAACATATTCTGGGTGGTGAGGGCATTAACACATTGCCAGTGATTTCCCATAAAACACGCCACTTCTAAAACATTTAATAACTCATTAATAACACTTTGTTTACATAAGTTTAACCTGGGGAAGGCTGAGTGTCTCTTCTGATCTGACAATTCTTCTCGTGCAAATCTTACAATAGGAACATATCAAACAAACCTAAGTACTACTAGCGAAAGAACAAATCTCTATAATTTTCCAAGGCTTCTCGGGAAATCATTTTATGTTATAGGTGTAAAAGATTTCCTCCAAGTTCCCTTTCATTTTTTCCTGTCTGATTTGGGAACGCAAGATCTAAAGAGTTGGGCTGGGCACAGCGGCTCACGCTTGTAATCCTAGCACTCCGGGAGGCTGAGGTGGGAGGATCACTTGAGCTCAGGAGTTTGAGACCAGCCCGAGCAAGAGCGAGACCCCCGCATCTCTACTAAAAATAGAAAAATTAGCCGGGCATGGCGGTGCATGCCTGTAGTCCCAGCTACTCAGGATGCTGAGGCAGGAGGATCCCTTGAGCCCAGGAGTTGGAGGTTGCTATGAGCTAGGCTGATGTCACGGAGCTCTAGTCTCAAAAAAAAAAAAAAAAACCAGATCTAAAGAGTTGTCAGAGGAGATTTGGACACTTGACTAATATATGGTCATGGGTGCCTGAGAAACAATCCTTGGTTGCCCATTTACTTAAGTATTATAATAAGAAAGCATTTAAAAGTAAACAGACCCAGGAATATTGAAGACATATGTCCACATGAAAACTTGCACACAACTGTTTGTAGCATTATTCGTGACAGCCAAAAAGTGGAAACAATCTAAATACTCATCATCTGATAAACGGATAAACAAAATGTGGCACGTCCATACAAAGGAATATTAATCGGCCATAAGTGGAATGAGGTACTGATGGATACCTGCTACGACATGGATGAATCTCAAAGACATTACACTAAGTAAAAGTCGTCAGACATAAAAGGCCACATACCGTGTGATTTATATGAGATGTCCAGAATAGGCAAATCCGTAGAGACAGAAGTAGATTAGGGGTTGCCAGGGGCTGGGGGTGCGGCGAGAGTAATGGGGAGTGACTGCTAATGAGTATGGGATTTTCATTTTGAAAATGTTCTGGAATTAGATAGAACTAGACGGTGGTGATGAGAATTTGCACAGCCCAGTAATATACTGAAAACCGTTGACCTGCACTCTTTCAAAAGGCAATATCTCAATTATTTTTTTAAAAAGCTTACGAAGACATGGATGATAAACAAACAGAGAGGTATACATACAGCTTGTTCATAAGTGAGGAATTTTTGTTCTTTATATTTTAAAATAATCTAGGAAATTACAAATCCCACATAAAATACCATAAAATATTCTGGTAGGACACAGAATCTTTGCAATCCAGAATAACCCTTCGTATTACAGGCAATGGTGTTAATAAACAACCAAGGGGGTGAGCCCATCAAACCTGAGCAGATTTTGCTAAACTTTGGTACATCTCACAGTTTTTTTCAGACTCGGGTATTATAAAGCAACACAAATAAAACTGACTTTCCAAGTTTTGTCCTTATAGCGCCTTTCCATGCTCTGGAACAAACTGACACTTAACCAGGACAGGGATTCTGCAAGGTCAAAACCTTGCGTTATTTTCATAATAACGCTCAAATGTTATTTATGTTAACATGCAATGTGTTCATCATTGCTATTTTTAAACAAATGTTCGATTTTTTAAGTGTTTCCTCTCAACTGCTAATGCAGGAAATATCGATAGTTCTAACCCACATAAACAAAAGCTCTTTGGGTAGTCTCAGTAAGTTTTAAGACCGTAGAGAGGAAGGCCAGGTCTTAAAACACAGTGTTGAATGAGAAAGGGAAGAGAATCAGAAATGGTAGGGTGATACCATCCCTGTGAATTACAAGTGTCTACACACAAAACAGCAACAGTGCTTTGAAAAAGGCGCCCATTGATACACCAGAATGGCTGCCTGCAGTGGCAAAGGGAGGCCCAGGTGAGAAATTTGACTCAAAAGAGAATAAAACAACAAGAGAAGGATTCACACGGACCACCGATAGCGACCCGCCATGTACTGCGGAGTGTGCTTAACCCGCCCTGGGCACCAGAGGGTCCCACCCCACCCCCTCCCAGAGAAAAATATCCCTGGGCTTCCTCACCTGGCTGCAGCTGCCCAGGACAGAGCTGACACCACACAGAGACCCACCTGCTCCTGGGACCCCAGCATCCCTGCCTTCCTGAAGATGCCTTGTCCTGGGGGATTTTCTCCAGCAAATCCACACAAGGGTTAGGGGACAGTCAGCCGCAGAGGGAGAGGCATCGCAGGACAGGGGAGGCAGGTGGCGAGCGTACCGCACCGATCATTCACAGCCCACCTACCCGGACAAAAAGGACCGGTCCAGCGTCCGGGACAGAGCGGGGATGTTGGCCGGGTGGGCAGCACTGCCAGTGAGTGACGCAGAAACAGGCAGGGAAGGACCGAGTGGCTGGCGGGACCAACGCACCCTCATCCTGTTCAGGGCACATCGTCCAGGCTTATGAGCTGCAAATCCAGGGTGCCCTCGATGAACGGGAGGGAGCAAACAAGAACCCACAGAGTGGTCACGGGTCTCGGTGCCACGTCCGCAGTGGCTCGTGCTCCACTACCTTAAGCCAGCAGCTCCCGACGACCCCTGGTTTCTGCTTCACCAGTGCCCCTAACCGGAAACCTCCTGCTTGTCAAAGAAACACACTCCACGGTCACTCGACTCAGCCATGAAATTGCTCGTTGCTTGACAACTTTTCATTTGTTGTGCAACACTAACATGACTGTATCATGCTCTCCTCACACGGAGGGGTCCCTGAAGAACAAGAGCAGCCTGATGCCCGCCCGTGAGGAACCCGGCCTGGCCAGGCAGCGATGCATCACAGCAAAGCTCTTGCCTTCTGGAATCCCATGCGGAATGCTGGTCCCCCGTCCTGCCCATCCTGTTTGGTAAGCTTCCCCCTGCCTCTCCTTTTCCGTCTTCCCGCACCTGGGTCCCTCTGCCACACCCTTCTCCCACAGGACGGCTCCCGTAGCCCTTGGGCCTCGGCAACCGCCTGTGGACACCCCTCTGCTCTGTAACTGCCCCTCTGGGAGCAGGTGAATGATGTGTAGGGCCCGGCGCTCACAGAGGACGCGGGGCCACCTTCTTTGAAAGTCACTAAGAATTTCAAGACGGCCACAGCAGAGCATTAATCCAAGCACAGGGCTGTATGTGGCCACACAGGTCGCAGGTGCCTGAAGCCCCGTGCCCCTCCTGAGTGTGGCAAGAGAGAGGCAGGCGCTCATCCGCAGCCAGCCCCGGGCAGAACAGGACCGACACCATCTGTGCCACCCAGCCTGGGACCCATACGCGTGTCGTGAGCAGGAGCCAGACTCCTGTCACTAACTGCTCCCAAAGGGACCCACAATCTCACCAACTCCCCTGGAAAGGGCTTCCTAAAACTATCAGCAGAAATTGCAAACTGAACTTAAGGGTTAAGGAAGAGCAAGGTTTCTGGATAGTAATTTGAAAACCAAATTAAAGTTTGGAAGAGTCCTTCCTGAGCACACAAAACTACACTCTAAAGCACGAAAGCCCCCGGCTTCCCCGCAGCATGGAGGCTGGGGGGGTGGCGGGAGCCCCAGCAGGTTCCTCTGAGGTGGGACAGTGGGGCAGTGCAGAGCGCCAGCTGGCGCTTGCCGCGGGCGGGGCCCAGGGAAGGGGGGCGCCAAAGGGGCATGAGCTGCTCCCAGAGACGCAGTGCAGAGGGGGAGCCTCCCTCCCAACCTCACGATGGGGCCCCTGTGAGTCCTGAAGGAAGGGGCTGCGATGGCCTGTCCCTTCCAGGTGTGACTTTTCTCAGCCTCTGGCTTCATGACAATCGCCGAAGTCAGGAGACACCCCTCAGAAGACGCGATGTTTCATCAAAGTCTAAGCAGTTCAAACCTCGGCCAGGTTCCTTACGAAGCTAAAAAGCCACAGACAAAAGTATAAAGAAATGGCCCAACAAGGCGGGAAGGCCACAAGTTCTGGAGTGTCAACACCGAATGTCCCTTAGCCACTGAGAAATGGGGCTCAAGGGTAAAAGCCCCCCACCCGCCCCCTCTGGCGTCCAGCACGCCACGAGGCAGACAGCAGTGGAATCCCAGGGTGAGAAAACACAGAGGCTGTCGAGCCGGAGCGTGACGATCCCAGGACGAAATATCCACCATGGTTCAAAAGAGACCATCTTCTTCCCTTTCAAATGGGGCAGGAGGTGTCACTGCGCCACAGCGGGGACAGCAAGGACAAGGCGCAGCCCGTGCTCGACCGAACACTCCAGAGGATCCTGGCACACGCCTTCAGGAGGCCACGAGCAGTCACGGCTCTGCCACATGAGCAAAGTCAGCAAGAAAGAGAGTGGTTTGAAAGAGATGAGGCGTCAACTGGGCAAGTGACGAAAGCGTAAGAACAACCGGGGAGGAGGCCAAGCGTCCCCTGTGTGTCCCCTGCGTTTGGTCACTACTCCTCAGAACCACGCAGGCTTCCAGGAAGGTCATCGGCAGCAAGTCCTGCCGGGGGACAGACAGCTGATCAGGAAGCAGAAAGAGCAGGAGCTGCTGGAGAAGCAGAAACGGCGAGCAGGAAACCCAAGGCCTGGGTAAGAAATTAGAAAAACAAGGCAGCCCTGGTAAAATCCGGAACTACATTCTCAGCAAGAACACCCATGAACCCCCTACATGGCACAGGATGTTAAAAGAGTTCTTGCCACGGAGGAGGCAGGTGCTACCACCTTGAGACATGTTTTAGGACAAGCACACCAAGAAAGAGAGACGCCCCTCAGCAAACCGTGTCCCTCCAAACAGCTCTGAGAAGTAGCCGTCATCAGAGACTTCCTACAAGACACCCTCAATTGCCAGAGTTCCAGCCCAACCCCCAGACCAGGCCAAGTCTCCCTCCCACCACCCCCGACCAGCCACCCTGGGGGGGTCTTCCTCTCCCCGCCAGAGGAGCCTGGCCAAGGCTGAGCTCCTAAACTCCAGTTCCTAGGGGTTGTCTGAGCCACCAGGGCAGTGCCTGCCTCCTCTCTGGCACAGCTGAGGTCCCACCACGAAACCTTTCTCTTCTAAGGAGCTGGCTGTCACAGGGCACCAGTCGTTTCCATCATTTCCACGATCACAACAAGACAAAGATGCCCCCCGCACTGGGGAGACCACCGCCCCTTATTCCACTTACTGTTCCCCTTAAACTTTCTTGAGAAAACACAATCTGTGCTTTCCTTAAGTAAGAACTTGCTCTCGCCCAAGAGAGTATATGCAGACAACAATCTGAGGTTTGGGATTGCTTTTAAAAAACGGTTTTGACCACTCTAAAGACCACCCCTGCAACTGTTTCCTCCACCCCGACAATGAGTCAAATGCACCGTCCTCCTCATCCCCCCCAGGGAGCTCAGCCTCGACTGGGGACTGCGTCTGCTGAGGGAGCCCCTTCACCTTGTCCCAGGGCTCATCTGAGTTCTCTCCCGACCTTGTGTCTGTGCTTTGCTGCCCTTCACTGGCACAGGTCAGTGCAGAAGAGCCGCTGTGTCAAAGGGTCAAGGAGGAACCAACCCGGTTCGCAGATGATGGCCCATCCACGGCCAGCCCCACCAACAGCTTCCCGGCCCCTCAGCAACACCCCCTGGCTCCTCCGAGTGAGAAGCGTGTGATTGGAGCCCGGCCTGCAGACAATGCCCCGTCGTTGGCTGTGTCTGCTGTCTGTATGCACAGCAAATGAGAGGACGCCACACTGCTAGGACAATTTGCAGCACACTCCTCTGTGCTGTGTGCCTGGCTTTAAGATGTATTCTTAGAGATGCCATTTGCAATTAACTCCTAATCCAACGCCCCGGCTCTGTGGCTACCACGCTCATACGGGAAACTGGAATCTCCAATACAGTGATGACCTACAACATTGATTTGGTTTAGGTCATGCTGCTCTCAACATCCTAGGATCATTATTTAGAGACTCCTGTGAAGACAGTCACTTCCACTCTGCAGAGAGCCTCTTCAAGGCCTCGAAAACAGCCAGCTGCGTTTCCTTGGTGCACATGCCTCACCCAGCTCAAGCCGCCTTGGCATATGTCACCTTGGTTGCAGCACAACCGTGGTATTGCAAGGTGCTAGTTGGGATCCTAAGCACCAAGTTCACCAGCTGCACAAATGATGGCCCAGGTCCACGGCATCACAGAGCGGGCTCGAATGACCATGCTCAGTACTATGGAGGCCGACACCCATGAGCCCACTCCACGCTGACCCTTGCACCTGCGGTCACTGACTCCACGCAAAATCTAGTACCTGCTTCCCCGCACTGGGGCCTGGAGGCGTTCCCTGCTGCACCAACCCCGTTTCCAAAGCTCACCTCTGTTGTCCTGTGCCATGCATCAGACACAATCTTAACAACGAGGAGCCTTTGTGCTGGAAACCCCTACTGGGAGGACTGCCCCAAAGCGAGCTCCATGAGACACTCAGAAAAAAGCTTCCAACGTCTGGAAGAACAACCTTCAATCCAGAGCAGCAACACATTCTTGAGTGGTTTGGAATTACCAGGGAGATTTTAGAGCAGGCGTACAAGAAGCCAAATAGAAGAAGGAGAACTCAATTTGTCTGTGGAGGAGGATTAAACATAACCACCAAAAAACAAAGTGTCGCAGCCTCCTCACAGCCAGGGGGCCCCAGTAGCAGGTGCCACCTCTCTCGCCTGATCTTTGAGACCACCTCCTAAATAGTGGGGACCTCAAGTGCTTCCACATCTGTTTCCTGCTGGGCCTTCTCCTTAAGACCCTTCTCTGGTCTTCCCCCGAATGAGGAACTACCAATTCTGAGGCTTGTTGTTGTGGGAACAAAAATGTATTCCCCACAAAAGAAGTTCACCGCAAGATCTTGTTCCCCAGAGAATCCGTGGTTTAGTTTCAGGTGTAGCTCCTACTATTTTAACTAATTGTAAAAGACAGAACAAAGTTCCAGTAGATTCTGATGCCCTGCCAGGTTCAAGAACCAGAACTTTCTACCAAATGGGGCTGGAGTTTGGAAGATCTGTAGTCCATCGACTTTGAAAAACCCCTTTCCCCAGATTGCACGGGGTCCTCCAGACACTGCACAGAAGTAGGTAGAGATCACCAAGGTTCAGAAGGGAAATCGTGCTAAACTTCAACACAGTAAGAACCACTTGCTGAAGGCTGAGTCCCCAGGGACCATCACAAAGCAATAGTTCTCAACCGGGAGCAAGCTTGTCCCCACTCTCTTCCCCAGAGACATTGAGCAATGTCTGGAGGCATTTTTCACTGTCAAAACTAGGGTGGGGATGGGGCGGAGGGTGTTACTGGCATTTAGCAGACACAGCCGGAGAAACTGCTAATCATCCTACAATGCACTGGACAGTCCGCGTAACAAGAAATGATTCTGCCCCAAATGTCAATAGTGCCAAGGCTGAGAAACTCTGGCCTACAACAAAGGCACCTGAAATCCACTCGGCATCCAATCTGGAAATGCCTCTGAGCATCTTAGTTAAGAGGAGCAAAACATTTCTACACACGTACACAAATGCAAAGCTTTGCGGTTTGGGGAGGGTTCATTGATCCCTGCTGCCCATTCATGAACACCACTCAATCCCAGACACCCAAAGATATTGAGGTCAGATACTCTTTTTAGGGTGAATTCTAATTTTTTTTTAATCTTTGTAACTAAAAGAACTCTGCTCAAAGAACCTTTTGCATATATGACCTCATTGAAACCCTGCAGCCACCCGATCAGGTCAGGACTATTTGTGACCACCATGGGACAGAGGAGAAGACAGAGATAATTTTCCAAAGTGACACAGCTGGCAAGTGGCAGAGCCGCAGGAACAACCCCCAGCAGGTTCTGAGACCCCCGTGGAATCGCGTGGTGGGATCCCAGCCGACCCAAGACGGACCCTCAGACTGCAGTCAGACTTTACATCTGGCTCAGCCTTTGCACGGAGAAGTCACCGAAGGTACCTGGCCAGCCCTCACCAGTGACAGTCACTCTCCTGGAAGATGCACGGACGTGGACGACACCAGGTATGGAGCAGAGGCAGCTCCCTCCTCGGGCTCAGGCACTTGCGGGAAGCCGACCATAACCTGAATCTCGCCCAGGTGCAGCTCGGGCAGGCTGGCCGCCTCGGCCCTCGGTCAGCAGCGGGGAGAGCGAGCAGCGCACGTGGAGCAGCAGGTCAGCGCCAAGGGCCGCCACCTGTGCACGCACCATCGCCACACCTGCCCGCTCGGGTCCTCCAGGCCCCCTTCTGCGCTCCTCGGGGAGGCCGGCAGTCTGCCCATATCTGGAAACGAATGAAACGAGAGTAAAGGTGAATCTCTGAGGCTTCCTTATTTTTCCTGCATTAAACCTTGTCCCAGTCCCCTCAGTCCCCTCTGCTTTTGTTTCACAGCAAGAGGCTGGTTGGGGGCCAGGCGGGCGAGTGGTCGTGCAGCAATCAACCTTGCTGTCTCCTCCGGCTTGACACTGTGGCCTGGCACTGACCCCGGGCTCTGGAATTTGAGCCCCAGGGGCTCGTCCTCTGTCCTCACAGCCTGGCAGTGGTTCTTTTGGTTAAATCACTGTTGGAACCCCCCCCCATCACAACGACACCTGTGCGGCTGTTGGAGGCCTGTGACAGCCAGGAACCTGCGTCCACCAAACTGTGTTCAGAGGCAACTCTGTCTTACAGTTTGCAAATACACACATTCAAGTCTAAAATTGTTTCAGAAAACTACAGCCAACCAGATTTAACAGATGTTACCCACTGGTCACAGGTGCACCAGACCAGGCTGGTCTCGAACTCCTGAGCTCGAACGATCCGCCCGACTCGGCCTCCTAGAGTGCTAGGATTACAGGCGTGAGCCACTGCGCCCGGCCCCACCAGACCAGTTTTTGTAATGAGTAAAGCATTAGCGTCAAGCTAAGCTTCCCACTGCCCCGCTATTCCTTTTGGGCCCCTCCGTCCCCGGGACAAGCCCCATCTGAGTCTGACAGGCCTCCCTTCTCTGGGTATTTCTTACTGTCACAGGGCAGTCGTGTCACCAGAACCAACACGTCGCACTGTCGGGTGCGTCTTGACACCTAACAGAAAAGGCATCCTACTGTCCACATCTGGGCCCTGTTCGGGCTCCTCCCCGGGAGGGCCCCAGCGCCTCTCCTTGGCCGGATGTCTCATCCCCGTGGCTGCGCAAGGGTGGCTTTGGAAGGGGGATGGGAAAGGGCCAGCTCAGGACCGGGCCCTGCAGCAGAAGGGTGATTCCCCTGACTCTGATCCCCTAAGGGCAACCCTAGAACAGGCTGGGAGGGATGAACCCTGACATTTGATGAGGCAGAAACAGGCAGACGAAGGGAAAGTGAATGTGTCAAGATCACACAGCCAATCTTGGCCACTTTGCATTTCTGCACAGGCAGCCTCCTCGGAACCTTCTCATTCCTCATCCCGCAGAGAGCAGGCTATGTGGACGGGCGTCTCCTCCGCCCTGAAGCTGGCACAGGGGAGCTGCAGCCACCCATGCCCCGGAGCTCTGAGCTGCTGGTGCAGAGGGCAAGGACTGCAGGGCCCCATGTGGGCTCCCTAGGTGGAGCCCGAGTGCCCCCTGCTGGCTGATTGCTGAACAACACAAACCTTAGGTCTCGCCTGAGATTTCTTGTGGTTCCCGCCCAGGAGAACTGAGGGCTGGATTCAGGGCACCCCCCTCCTGGGAAGTTCCTCCTTCTGCTCTGTACAACCTCTGAGGAATTCCTAGGATCCCTGCTGATGGAAAAATCATGCCCACCATGAACAAGACATTTCTTCCCTCCTACGGCATCCCTGAACGTACCCACTCAGCATCAGCTATTGGTGGCTTTCCACACCCCAGCCACTTGGACCAGCACTTTGGGGCCCAGAAATGACCAGACAGTTCCAGCCGCCTTGGAGTTTCTTGAGTGAGGCACATGATCGAGGGAACATGAGGCAAAGATTTGACGGAGTAGAGTGCAGTGGGCTGGGGGAGTGGGAAGGAGGACCAAGTGCCAGGGAGAGCCATCAGAGGGGAGATGGTGGCAGAGATGGTGTCTGAGCCGAGCTTTGCAGAGGAAACAGAGGTAGACCTCGAGGAGAAGGGAAAGGCATTTCTCAGGAAGGGAACAGACACAGCCGGCACCCTCACTTTTCCCCGTCCCAGCTGCTTCCTCTTCCTCCCTTGCCTCCCTCCCCTCCTGACTCACCACGAGTCGCAGCAGCTCTGCACCTCGAGAATCCGCCCAGCTCTGCTGGCCAGCCCGTGTCTGGTGGGGTTCGCTACAACACTCCTGGCCTCATACCTCGACCCTGCCAATGAACACTTGGTTTCCTGAATCCTGCACAAGTCTGGCCACAGTCCGGACACTTGAGAATTCAACACCTGGAAAGTATTTGTTTATGTACTTGCTGCAGGGGATTCCGGAAAGCCTAAAGCACCCTCTCCCCTAAGAAAGAGAACCCAGCCCAGGGGAAAAGGACAGGTGCGAAGGAGTCCTGCCTGCAGGAGTTTCTCTGCGGGTTCAAAGTTCATGCTGAGCCTGCGGCAGAGGCGGGAAAGGGGGATGGGGAGGGGGGCTAAGAGCCACAGTGTCGCGTGGAAGGCTTAGGACAGTCTGTGGTACAGTGCACGGCAGCTTTGATCAGGATGGGAGGGTTGGTCCTGAGCAACATTTCCCAGTGGGCAGTTGGGAGCCACTTAAGGCGTGGTAGCTCACACCTGTGATCCTAGCACTCTGGGAGGCCAAGGTGGGAGGATCACTTTAGGCCAGGAGTTTGAGACCAGCCTGATCAAGAGTGAGACCCCATCTCTACTAAAAATAGAAAATTAGCCAGGTGTGGTGGCACGCACCTGTAGTGGTGTGTGCCTGTAGTCCCAGCTACTCAGGAGGCTGAGGCAGGAGGATTGCTTGAGCCCAGGAGTTTGAAGCTGCAGTGAGCTACAATGACGCCACTGCACTCTGGCTGGAGCGACAGTGAGACCCTGTCCTTAAAAAAAAAAAAAAAAAAAAATGTGCTTATAGAGACTCCAGAGGGAAGGTTGTCTCTGTCCCCTGCAGTGATCAATTAGCGGGGAAGGGCAGGGCAGAGCCCTGGCACCGCAGCTCCTACAGGGGCCCCTGGGTCCTGCCCGAGGACCCACCCAGGGGACCTGCTGCCTCCCCTGGCCTCCGGACTTGTCTCCAGTTCCGGCAGAATTCTCCCTCCCAGACAGGCCAGAGGGCAGTGCCCAGCCAACCGCAGGCCCCAGGGAGCCTCACCTGGGGTGGGTTCCAGCACGGACTCAGGACTCCGAGCAAGGGGACGGGGATGGAGCACAAGCTGGGTCCCCGGAGCCTGGGTCTTCACCCTGAACCTGCCACTTGCCTGCTAAGGACCTTTCAGAAAACCCCTTTCTTCTCAGTCTCCAAGACAGCCAGCGCAGCCCGTCAAAGTCAGCAAAAGCCTTTTGCTTTCCTGTGGCAGGCACTCTGGGCTTTGGTGTGAAGCGTCACTGGAAACCGAAACACACACGTCAAGCCCTGGACGGTGGCGCCTCTGAGCGCCGCCGGGCTCTGGCCAGCGCGGATGCTGGGATCCAGGCCCCCGCCCCTGGCCCTGTCCCCACCGTCCCTGCAGCCCGGCTGTCCTGGATCTCCCCTGTACCCGGCCACCTGGAGTTTCCCCTGCCCATGCGGGCTACCCCCAGGACTGTGGGACTGAGGCCTTTGTTTAAGGGTTATCTTCAGCATCAGGGCAGAGAAGGAGCCCACCCACGGCGGGGGCGTCCTGCGGTCGCAGGGAAGCCCGTTCAACGTGGGCCGCAGCACTATTTTCTTGCTCCTTCCGCTGTTCCCATCTCTGTTGGAGAAAGGGCTGGAGTTGGAAACCTGACTGTGAGTGAGCAGTACGGCCACGAGAGGGCAGCAGAGGCAAAGGCACTGCCCAAGCTCACGACCAGGACGGACCGGCAGAGGCAAAGGCTTTGCCCAAGTTCACGGCCACGAGAGGGCAGCAGAGGCAAAGGCTTTGCCCAAGTTCACCGGAGCTTTAAACACTACTGATACCAGGTTCCCACTCCCACGGATTTAATGGCACGGGGTGCGACCCTAACATCAGGCAAATGGAGAAGGAGGTGGAAGAGCGGGAGCAGCAGCCTCTCAGACCCTCCTACTGTTGGGCTGCGCGGAGAACCGCAGGCCCCGGCCTTCGCCAACTCAAGGCGTGGCTCGCGGACCGCCAGCGTCACAGTCACCCAGGAGCTTGCTAGAAACGCAGAATCTCAGGACCCAGCCCAAACCCACGGAACCAGAATCTGCCATTTAGCAGATTCCCCGGGGGGATTCTTGTGCACATTAAAGTCTGAGAAACTTCTGGTCCTAGTTACCCAAAAGGCTCTTGGGAGACTCGAGTCCAATGCCATATCCATGGTTTACAGATGCAGAGATTCGAGCCCAGAGGGAAGAGTCCGTTTGTTCAAGGTCATTGGCCAGTATTGGGCAGGATGGCGCAGACCTCCTAGAGACCCTGACTCCAAATCCAGGGCTCTTTCTCCCGCAGCACCCTGCTTCTCCAACCAGAGGGGGGCCTGGGCACAAGATGGGAACATGTGGTGACAGGAGCTTGGTGGGGTCTTGGAACTTCCCCAGGCCTGTTAGCGGGGAGCCTGCAGGGATCTCAGGGATGGCTAAGATACTGTCTGTCCCTGGCTGGAGGAGCTTCTGCCCTCAAATCTAACTCAGGACAGACACAGGTGGTATCAGCCAAGCACAACTTTCACCTTGGGTCATGGTGAAGAACCATCTCTAGGAAAACAGATGAAGAAAACGACCAGTATGACTATGTCACCTGGGAAGACTTCCCGCAGTCTGGGCTGTGCGGGAGGAGGTGTTAGATTTCAGGAGCTGGTGGAGGGAGGGCCTGCATTTCAGACCCAAAGACCAAGATGCATGAAGGATACCGATAGGCAGGAAAGGTCCACAGGACCAGGGGACAAGTAAGGGCTGGGCAGTAGTGGCAGATAAAGCTGGGATGGGACGGGGGCTTAGAGCACTGACCAGACCCTGAAAGCTGGCAGAGCAGTTTTGACCAGGTAAAGCCAATACAGACCTTGGGCTGGAGGCCATAGAGAGCCACAGAAGGTGTTAGAGCTGGGGAGGAGTCTGGGCCTTGGAAAGATCTTCTGACGTTGATCCTGTTGTGTACTAGAGATCGCACAAGGAGGAAGAGGCTACAGGAACCCTCATCCTGGGAGTTCACTGAGGATGTGGCTCGAGGCTCGTACCCTGCAAATGACGATCTCTAAGGAAGACCAGCCTTTAACCCAAAGGCCACTTAATACCAAGGTCCATATCAGAACAGGAAATGTAAGTCATACTCTGGTGACCTTGAACTTGTTACAGCGCAGAGTGAGGATGTCAACAGAAGTTCCCTCATAAGGTTACAGTGTGACCTGTCTGTGACAATCTGTGTGACGTACCTGGCATCTAGCTGCTGCTCGATGTCCCGATGCCACCGTTCTACTTCTTCTGCCCGCTTTTCCCGGGGCGTCTGCGCCTGTGCACGGCCTTCGCGTTTTCAGTAGCCCCTGGAGTGGCTCCTCCAATCTCTTCCTGCCCCTAATTAACGGCAGTGTTTGTTGAGTGCTTTACACCCATTGCTTTACATACTACGATAACGCTTCTCAATGAGTTTGATTCGTTCCTGGATTTAAAGGTGAGAAAATTCGAGGACAGAGCTGGCGCACATAGTCACAGGGATTGGAGTCGGCGCGTTGCTCAGGCGCCTCTGCTGCCCGCTCCCCTCCAGGCCCCGCAACGGGAACCTGCCCGGGGCTCTGCCGTGGCCGCCCCACAAGCCTCGCCCCACGCCGTCTCCTCCGTGACTCCTCCTCCCACAGTGACGGGGCCAAATTTCAAGTCTCGTTCTGAGCCTTCGTGACCTATTGAGGGAGGCTTCTCCTTTGACCAACAGACACGCGTGTCCCAAGGCCAAAGGGATAGAGCCATGTGGACATCTGTGTCCCCCTGAAACTCACCCAGCCCCAACTTCCAGCCGCCAACTCTAGTCGGGTAGCTTGTCCCTAGTCCCTCGATGCGTGATTAGCGCACCACGGTCGTTCTCCCCAGAAGTCTAGGTCGCCGTGGCTCTGCAGCTCTCCCAAGCACGGGACACACAGGACTTAACCTCTTCAAAACAGTGTCCGCTCCCAGCTCGCCTCTTTGAGGTCACAGTACTGTCCTTCGTCCCTTGACAGTCCCTCTCCAACAGCCGCCTCATCCCAACGGTCCCCTCTGCCCAGAACCGCTTTCCAACTGCCCCTCGGAGTGTCAGCGTCCCCCACATTCTGACAGCCCAACGGCTCCGCCCGCCCTCCCGCAGGCTCCAGTCCACCCCCAACTGAACTTAACCGCACTCTGCCCCATTAGATCGGTGCCCAGCCTGTGTCTTTCTCAATGGACAGAAACTCCTTGGGGACAAGAACTGTGCCTTCTTATTTTTTTTTGTCCACAACACTGATCGCAGTGACTGGCTTGTGTTTGAAGACCATTGCAATGTGATCGTGTGAATTGTCTGTTTGAGTCTTTTCTCATCTTTCTTTTGGGTGTTTCATCCTCAGTCCCTCCATTTTTAAGAGTTCTAGACATATTAGGGGTATTTCTTCCCTTTGTCTGTGGGATGTGTTGCAAATATTTCCTCCTAATTTTTCAGTTGTCTTTTGACTTGGTCTTTTTTTTTTTTTAGGAAATTATCATTTTCTTAATGTGGTGTTGGATTCTGTTTGCTAATATTTTACTTGGCATTTTGCATTGATATTCATAAGTCATACGATTTTTAGTTTTTTTAGTGTCTCGTCATCAGGATTAGGTATCAATATTATTCTTGCCTCATAAAAAGAGAAAGTTTTCCTTCATTTTCAATAATCTGGGACAATAAAGCAACAGACCCTTAGAATGATCTGGCATGTGAAGGTTGGTAGAACTCCTCTGTGCAAACGTCTGGACCTGGTGCTTTAATTTTTCAATTATTTTTGTAAAATTTTTATTACAAAGCACTTCAAACATACACCAAAGGAGGAATAGCAAAACGAACCTGTTTCTCACCACGCAGCCTCAGCAATTACCAACATATTGTCAAACTCGTTTCGTTTATACTTCCCCATCTCCTAGTTCTCACTGGTTATTTTTAAAATAGCTTCATGTTGATATAACAATACAATAGAATATTATTTGTCCATAAAGAGGAATGAAGCACTGAAACAAGCTAAGACACAGACGGACACTGGAAGCAGTATGTGAGTGACAAGTGGCAGTCACAGAAGATTACATATTGGGTGATTGCATTTATATCAAACGTCCAGAAAGAGCAAATCTACGGAGATGGAAAGTAGATTCGTGGTTGCCCAGGGCTTGGGGTGGGGGGGTGGGGGTAATGAGGAGTGACTGCTGATGGGTATGGGGTTTCTTTTGGGGGCCATGAAAATATTCTAAAATTGACAGTGGTAACATTGCACAACGCTGAATATACTAGAACTGCTGAATTGTCCATGTTAGTGGGTGAATTGTATATGTGAATTAGGTCTCAGTAAGCTTTTGGAAAAGGGGGCACACTGGGAAGAATCGATATGGAATATGAATTAGTGAGAAAGAAAAATGCCCCAAATGAAAGCATGGGGAATTTCGTGGCCCCACATTTAGTCTCTACACTTAGAATTTCTGCACAGCAACCCTGGGTCTCTGTAACACAGACCCCAACCCCCAAATACCTGATGAAGAAGCCACAGCTCTGCAGGGCTGTAAAACCAGCCATTCTTGCCCAAAACAACTTTATCCAAGATTCCTTCTTCCCATGGAAACTCACTACCAACAAGGCTAAAAGAAACCCAGTCTTTTTCTTGGCTGGTTCCCTTGCTATTGGGAATATGTTGTAATTTTTTGGCATGTTTATAAATTGTTTGTGTGAGATTTGCTTTAGTGGTGGTAACAGTAATGCCGATCTATGGCTAACTGAGCACTTACTACGTCTCAGGCCTTGTCCGAAGCCCTTCATGAATATCACCCCACTGAGCCTCACAGAGTCAGGGCCGTTATCCTCCCCACGTGGTGGGCGAGGCAATGGGAGCACAGGGATGATAAATTCCCAAGCCTGCACAGTGAGCAAGCGATGGAGTCAGAAGGTTTCTAACCGGCTCCGCAACCCGCACTGCCTCTGCACCACGAAATACTCAAGAATAGACGCCGGACTTTGAAACTGAGCAAGAGTAAGTCGGGCAGCCTGTATCGAGCCCCGGCTAAAGGGAGGAGAAACCAGGCTGTCCTCAGACTTCTCCTCCGCAACAACATTTAATGCGAGGAGAGGATTAACTAGGGCCCTCGAGGAAAAAAACACCCTGACCCTAGGATCCTATTCCCTGTCCAGTCGGCCCTCGAGAACAAAGGCAGCCTATCAGTGCTTTCGATCACGCCAGAACACAGCCGATGTTGCTCCTCTTGTGTTGAGACCTGGGGGAAAATCACACTGCAAGCTGGGGTGGATCCACAGACAAAACCCAGCCTTCAGGCTTCCATGCTGCAGAAAGGAAACTTTTCTGGGCCGATATCTTCCTTCCTCATGTGTCCCTGATCCCCACCAGCCCCAGCCTGGCAGCCCCCAACCATATAGACGCTCCCACTGCTCCAGGCCCATGGGTCCCACTCATTGAGGCCCAGGGACCCTAGAGGAGGTCGACCACCTAGACCCACCTTGCTGGCCAGAGGAGAAATGTGGAGTGTCAGAGCAGGGGCACAGCCAGAGAGGGGCCATGGGAATGAGGTCCCCACTCTTCAGTGTCTGGAGGCCGCAGCTCATGGGGACAAAGGCTGGGGACACAGGATACTCCCCCCTCCGCAAGACTCTTCTCCTGTCGCCATTCCCCCTGAGGCCACCGACAGACACTTGTCTGTGGAGGAGAGTGCCCGGAACAGAGGCCAGCCACAGCTGAGGCAGGGGCACCTGTGTCCTCTCTACCAGTCTAAGAAGCTGCCCCAGTGACATCCCCCTTCACGGACCCTACAGCCTGGGCTTCAGCTGAAAGAGGGAGGACAATTTTCCTTCCTGACCCAGAGACCAACTGATCCCCAGAAAGAACTGACTTCTCAAAACCTATCTGAAAGAACGGGGAACATTCGAAATACAGTCAGATTTCAAAGAAAAGATCCAAAGTTCAAGGACATTCTTCGAGGCCATCCAGGCAAAACAGGAATCAGTCTGAGGAAGTGCCTGGGTTTGAAGAAGTTAAATTCAATTCTCCTGGGCAATCTGCTTGTTAATTTGGAACCCGAGGAGCAAGAGAAAATAGACATACTACGAAATATTACAAGATTTTACACAAGATTGAATAACGCTTTCCAAGGTAAGAAGAGCTTTAAAGAACTTAAATGTAAAGGAGAGACGTGCAGATCTGACCCTCCGCTGGGCTCAGGAGGAATATACGAGGCTTTGGAATTCCAACAGGAAAGGGAAGACGAGAGAAAGTGGCGAACCGGCTTTAATGACTTGATCAAGTGCTGTGAGCAATCTCAGAGAGTCCTCCAAGTGCTTTGCGGCAGGACTCAAGGAAATCACTTGTGAAAGATTACATTATGCCAGGAGGGGCACCGGCAGCCCGGCAGAATGATAAGTTGCAGTTTCTGACAAGTCAGGTGGCAGATGACTTTGACCGCGTCTTTGTTAATCCCCGTGGGAACACGCACAGAATACTTCCAGGCAAACCGGAGAGAGGTGTGTCAGCCAGGCGACGCCTGGAAGAATAGGAAAAGCGGTTGACAGAAGGTGATTTTTCAGTGCACAAGGCCAATGTTCTCCTGAACACGACTAAAGTGACATCCATGAAGAACATCAGTGGGAAACCACAGCTCTGCAGAGCAACGTGGCCCTGAAAGAAAGAAACGAATGAGCAAGGTGGCGAGAGGCAGCCTTCCGAACGACGCCGAGGCAGAGTGTCGGTGAGGATGGGCTGGCAGAGTGACGGCCGTACCGAAAGAACATCTGTTTCCTTCGTGGTGCCAATGGCCTCCTGGAAAACCAACGTAAAAACCCGCAGCGTCCGAATGAAGGCTATCAGTAAGCACGGCGTCTTCAAAACCAGTTTACCTCGCAAGGACAAGACAGGAAGCAAAGTAGCAAAATCTTCCCCCAAGAAGATCTTTATCCCAAGACCTGGATAAAACATTAGAAAAACAAGGCAGCCCCGGTAAAATCCAGAGCTGTGTTCTAAGCAAGAACACCCATGAACCCCCTTCATGGCACAGGATGTTAAAAGAGCTCTTGCCACAGAGAAGGTGGGTGCTACCACCTTGAGTCATATTTTAGGACTAAGATACCAAGAAAGAGAGAGACTCCTCAGCAAACCGTGTCCCTCCAAACAGCTCTGAGAAGTAGCCGTCATCAGAGACTTCCTGCAAGACACCCTCAATCGCCAGCGTTCTGGCCCGACCCCCAGACCAGGCCAAGGCTCCCTCTCACCACTCCCAACCAGCCACCCTGGGGGGGTCTTCCTCTCCCCGCCAGAGGAGCCCGGCCGAGGCTGAGCTCCTAAACTCCGGTTCCTAGGGGTTGTCTGAGCCACCAGGGCGGTGCCTGCCTCCTGTCTGGCACAGCTGAGGTCCCACCACGAAACCTTTCTCTTCTAAGGAGCTGGCTGTCACAGGTCGCCTGTCATTTCCATGATGTCCAGAATCACAACAAGACAAAGACTCCCCCCCGCACTGGGGAGACCACCGCCCTAGCTGGAAGGACCTCCCCTGCCTCCCCTTCTTTCCCCTGTGGTTCCCTTTAGACCTTCTGGAGATGATACACTCCAAGCTTTCCCCAAATAAGAACTTCCTTTTGCCCAAGAGGGTATATGCGGACAACAATCTGAGGTTTGGGGTTTAAAAAAACTGTTTTGTCCACTCTCAAGACCACCTGCCAAACTTTCTCCTCCTCTAGGATGACCTGATTCCTAGTCTAGCTCCTACCAGCTCGACAGGAAATCAGCGAAAGCTTTCCATGCTGATATTGCGCTTGCAACGTGGCAAATGTTCCTGAAACCTGCCGGACTCTGCAAGAAGTGTGGCGAGCACCAACCCTACAAGGCGACACAGTACAAGAAGGGCACGGATTGTCTGCACGCCTTGTGACAGGAAGCAGAGTGGATATGATGGGCAGACTAAGCCGATGTTCCAGGAAAAGGCTAAAACTATAAAGAAGATTGTGCTGAGACTTGAGTGCCTTGAGCCCAGCGGCAGATCCAGGAGGAGCCGGCTGGGAGGAGACGCAGGCGTTTTGAACTAGGAAGAGAGAAGAAGAGAGAGGGCCAAGTGGTCCAGTTCTAAGCGGCATGTTTTGTTTTATTATGAAGACTGTAAAATCTTGAGGTTATGTCCACTTCAAAAATCAAAACAGAAATGTATGCTACATTTTACAATGCAAATAAATCCTTTTTTGTGGATGGATCGCAAGCGTTCCTCAGTCACCCGGATGGGAACCAGAGGAATGTAGCAGGTGGGACTGGGGTGCGGCAGCTCTGCAGGCCTCTCCTGCTTCCTAGCAAGGTCCCCTGAGAACGAGTAGCCCCTCAACACCAGGCAGTGGCGGGGAGCAGGGATGCTCAGCCTGGCCAGGAGGGACAAGTGCTGCTGCCTTCTTGTGCTAGGCGTGTTTTGTGCCCTCTATATTAACATCTCCCTTAGCACCCTGGTGAGGCAGATGCAGGTATGATCACCATTTTATGGGAACACAGAGGTCAAGACAACTTGTCAAAGGTCACACGGCTAATCACGGCAGACCTGGGGATGAACAGAGGCATCTCAGTCCAGCGACTACGCACGGCTGCTTCCAGGACACTGGCAGAAATGACAGGACTAGGTCCCCACTCTCCATGTTGCATGGCCACAGCCAAAGGACAATTTATGGGATGCGGGAGTCCTAGACCAGGCTGGAAGAGACCGGACCTGCCATTTCATAGAGAAGAAACAAACCCAGAGAGGGAAGAGAGGTTCTCAAGACCAAGGGGCCAGTGTCACAGCTGCATCCAGGTCTCCCCGGCAGGACCTTTGGCATCCACCGCCAGGCATTTGGGTGTCAGAGGCAGCGCAAGGCTGTCCCCTGGAGGAAGGGCCAGAAACTGCAGGCGACCCTGTCCGGAGAACCCAGCAGAGGGTGGCAGCACAGGTGGCTGCGGGTGGGAGCCAGAGCCTCCCCTCCCCCATCCTCTGAGCACGCGGAATGTGGTGTGCCCAGGGCTGGCTCAGACCCTGTCCCCAGATGGGAGGTCCCAGTGTAATAACGGAAAAGACACGGCCGACACACGGGGAAGAACTGAGGGCCACCTCAAACCCCAGGACAGTCACGAAGCGCCCTAGGAGATCAGAGAAGGAAGAATCAGGGTGCCCAGTTGTACAAGAGGTAACCTGAACCCTGTCCCCAGTGGAGGACCAGAACCCAGAAAAGACGAGCGAGGGTGTGTGAGGAGGTGTGTGAAGGGGACCAGTCCCAGCAGCTATTAAAATATATCATCACTTTGGTGAAAACAAACAAAAATGCCACAAGGGCATGGAGAAGGAATAAGCTGGCAAGTCCAAGGTCTTACCCATAACGGCGTGGGGTCAGTGGGACGCGGCGAGGACTCCATCCCTCCTGGGCCTCAGCGGCGGCAGCTTCCCTGAAGGGGAGACGAGGACACGCGGCGTCAGGCGGGGAGATGCTCTGCCCGCCCTGCCGTCCCCGCCTCCCCTCTTCCCGCCGCCTCTTCTCGTGACGAGAACGCGACTCGTCCGCCCCCGCCCTGAGACGCCCCTGTGTGTGACCAGGAGGCAAAAGTATCCGAAAGAGACGCGAGAAAAACAAAAACACGGGGTAATACATCAACTCGCAAGTCCGGGGGAACCACAACCTCCTCCCTCCGTTTTCCTACTGAATTCACCTCCGAGTCTTCCGGAATCTTCCCTCCCTTCCTCCTCCGCGCCCCCGCCTCGAGCCCTCGCCGCGGCCCGGCCGCCCAGCGGGGTCCCCACCAGGCCGCGCGCGGGGTCCGCCCGTCCGACGTCCCACGGTGACCGGGGGTCCCGCCGCGGCTCGGTCCCGGGTGCCCCAAAGCTGCGGCTTCCTTCCCCGCGTGGGGCACGTTCGCTCCGCCCAGGCCGCGCGGCTCCCACCAGAGAGACCCGACACGCGGGGACACCGCGGGCTTCTGCCCGGAGTCCGGGGACCTGCCGGCTCTCTGCGGGGAGAGGGCGACGCCGCAGAGTCGGCTCGGTGGGCGAAAAGGTCCCTGGCATTTTCCCTTTAGAGGTAGGGAAGGAGCAGCCTACAGGGGCCCTCTTGGCGCAGTGGGCAGCGCGTCAGTCTCATAATCTGAAGGTCCTGAGTTCGAGCCTCAGAGAGGGCACAGCCGTTTTGCTGGAGTACGATCTAATTTAAAGCTTATTATAATAAACGTTCAGTGGAGGCGTTTAGACACCTTGCGGGGCCGCGCAGGAAGAGCGACGTCACACCAACAAAGCCCTCACATCTGAGCCATGGGAGAGAACAGGTGTCCTCCATCCCCGGGGACCAGAGGGTAAAGCCAGGTGTCCAGGAGTGGTGGACCTGCGTAAATACATGCTTAAGTCCACACACAAACGGCTTAACCTCACGCAGAACAAAAGAAGTGCAGTGATTACCATCGTCCCTTCTGCCAGGAATTACAATCCACAAATGAGAAAACACGCGGTGTGGGCGCGACGGTGGGGAAACGCACACTCGGCGTTGCTGATTCAATTCCTTTTGCAACATTCCTGAAAGTCAGCCTCTTAGGCCACTTCGATCTCCTTTTACCCACCGTCCTCTGCTTGGAGCAAGGCCGTGCCCCCACCTTCTCTTTCGGCTGCCTGGAGACTGTCCACCCCAGCTCCATTCCAGACCCAGCTTTCAGGAGCCAGGAAGACCCAGGCAATCTGTGCCCACCCTCAGGTGACCCGGCAGAGTCGGGTGGGGCGTGGCATTGATGAGTAGGGAATGACCAAGCTCTAATTCTAGTTTTAGCCGAATCTTTCCATTTTTTATTACAATAGCTTCTAATTATTTTGTGATTTGTTCTCTAAGAGTTATTAAGCGTATTTCTTAATTTCCAAAATAACAAAGATTCTAGTTTTCTTTTTATGATTTCTTTCTATATTAATTGCATTGTGGCTGAAGAATACATTCTATAAAAATTAAATCCTCTGAAATTTGGGGCTCGGTAAATGGTCGTTTTGTATACATGTGTCTGTGGGGGAATGTGTGTTCTGTAGTGGTTGTGTGCATTGTTCTAAATTTTCTTATTATGGTATTCGGATCTTCTCTATACTTATAAATTTTTTGTCTATTTGAACCGTTGGTTACTGTGAGAGGTAAATTTGTCTGTTCTGCTGATTTTTTAAATGTTTTGAGGTTACAATAACAAATGCATAAAAACAGAATTCTTGTGCCTTCGTGGTGAATTGAACTCTTATAAAGTGTTCACTTTTATCTCAAATATTGTTTTATAGTATATGTTGTCTAATATTAAGATTACATTAGCTCTTAGTGTGTACATGAAGTATCTTTTTATATTCTTGTCATGCTTTCTGTGCCCTTATGTTTGAATGCCTCTTGTAAACACATAGTTGGGATTTTTAAAATCCAGTTATTTGATCCCTATAGATTAATGGGAATATTTAGTCCAATTACATTTAATTATTGATATATTTGGATTTAAATCTACCATTTTAATAAGCTTTTCCTTTTTGTTCTGTCTGTTCTATATTGTTTTTTTCTTTTTCTCTTTTTGGATTTCTTTTTTCTTCTTTTGGATTCTTTTTAGGTATAATATTATTCCAATGTTTTTCCTCTAGTAGTTTGGAACCTGTACACTTAATATTCTTTTGGCATTAACCTAGAGATTACAATGCTCCTTGATTTATCAACACTGCTGTCAATTGGGACTTTTACCTTATTTCCAGAGAGCAATTTTAAAATTCTTTTACTCTAACACTCCCAATTATTACCCTCCCAACTTAGGTGTCTTTGTTTTCAATTCTCTGGGACATATACTTAGGAGTAGAATTGTTAAGACATATGGTCATTTATGTTTAGCATTTTGAAGAACTGCCAAACTTTTTCAAAGTGGCTTTAAACATTTTATTATACAATCCCACCGGCAATGTATGAGGATTCCAGATTCCCCACGTTCTTGACAACACTTGTTACTGTCTTTTTCATTCTAGCCATCCTAGCAGGTGTTAAGTGGTATCTCCCTGTGGGTTTGAGTTCAATTTCCCTAATGGTGAATGATAGTGAGCATCTTTTCATGTGCTTATTGGCCATTTATATATCTTCTACGGAGAAATGTCTATTCAAATCCTTTGCCCTTTTTAAACATTGGGTTGTCTTTTATTGTTGAGTTGTAAAAGTCCTTTATATGTGGTGGATACAAGTCTCTTACCATAAATATTATTTGCAGACATTTTCTCCTATTCTGTGAGTTATCTTTCACTTTCTTGTGGTGTCCTTTGAAGAACACATTTTAATTTTGATGAATCTTGATGTATTTTTCAACAAATAAATATTGCAGATAGAGTTGAAGCCCTTCATGATCCAATTTCTCTTCTTCCCTCCCTAGAGATTAACCACTATTCTGAATTTGGTCTTTATAATTCAAGATTTTTTTCTTTTTAATTGTTTCAAATACATGTAACATACAATTTACCATCTTAACCATTCTGTGTACACTTAACCACTGAAGTGTACAGTTTGGTGGCATTAAATACATACATTGTTGTCCAGCCATCACCACCATCCATTCACAGAATTTTTTTCATGTTGCCAAACTGAAATTGTCCCCATTAAATGATGACTCCTCCTTCCCCTCGTCCCTCAGCCCCTGGTAACCACCATTCCACTTTCTCTGTGAATTTGACTACTGTAAGTACCTGATACGAATGGAATCGAACAGTATTTGTCCTTTCATGACTGGCTTATTTCACTTTGCTTAATGTCCTCAAGTTGCATCCACGTTGTAGCATGTGTCAGAACTTCCTTCGAGGCTGAATAATATTCCGTGGTGTGTATATACATACATATACATACATTTGTTTATCCATTCGTTCATGGATGGACACTTGTTATAAGTTTTGGAGTCCACTTGTTGCTAGCAGGAAAAATCTACTGCTGGCCTCTACCCCCTGTGTCATAGTTTTAAATGGATGCTAGTTCCAGTACTTATATTAGAAGCACACTGGCTGCAGTAGAGGCAGGCAAACCAAACAGGCCAAATCTGTGCCTGTTTTTTATAAATAAAGTTTTACTTATAAAACTCATCCATTTATTATCTACGGCTGCTCTCATGTTGCAACAGCAGACTTGAATAGCTGCCACAAAAGTCATATGGCAAAGCCTAAAATATTTCCTATCTGGCTCCTTAAGAAAATGTTTACTGTTTCCAGAGCTGTAGTAACAAACAGGCCCCAAAATTACTAACAGCTCAAATACAAATTTATTTCTCTTCCACGTAATAGTCCACAGTGGGCAGCTTTCCCCCATGTTTAATTCACGCACACAGGATGCTTCCAGCTCAGGGTTCTGCAAGGCCCTGGGGACTCCACAGCATTTTCCTGGAGCTGGTAGAAAGGGAAAGAGACCCTGGAGGGGACACCCCTACTTATTTAGGCTTGGCCGAGAGATGGCATGTATTATTCATGCATGATCTGTTGGTAAGAACTAGGTGCCTGACATGTTGCAGAGGAGGGCACACTTGGTCCCTGGCTTTGCAGCTTCCTCCCAGGGATAACCCTAAGCCACTAACTTTAGTGGGCAGCCAGCTGTCTTGGCCATGGCAACACCAAGCAAAGAAGACACCACAGATGGAAGAGGACTAGAAAGCGGCCTACATGGCTTGTGTTCAGGAGCTAGGGCTTTTTCAGCCTGGCGCAAGCCAGACAAAATATTACATTGTCACATCCTCGGATGCGAGGACGTGGTCCCGAAACAGTGAGCAAGGCAGCTTGGACCAGCACCACATGCCGGAATTAGGATCAGGACTTCTGAAGAGTCAGATGAAGCAAGGTATCACGAAGCAGGGAGATCCTCTACCATGAAACGGGGCACAAAAGGGGGGCCCATCCTCAGAGCGTGTGCAGCCCAGCTCCCAGAGTTTCACCTGGGTCAAGGATTGAGCATCGTGGGTCTATCAACTCCCTGATGCAATCTGAAAGTCTGTGTGTGTACTTACATTTTTTCTTGAGCTTTCTAAAGATTCCAGTAATTCCCTGATCAAAAGAGAAAAAAAGGTTACAAACCAAACTAAGTCTGATCTAAAATTCCTTCCCCGCCCCTGAAATTTGCTGAATGGAGGTGTAAGTAACCCATCTCAATGAGTCTGTTACTTGAAAGAAATGGAGACATATCCACGCCATTTTGGTTTTTGCTTTGCTATTTTATTCATTACTTCATGATACCATCATTTATCTGACTCTTGAGAGGTTCTGAGCCTAATTCTGGCATTTGGTGCCAGTCAAAGGCCAGATCTCATTAAGTTTCCCTATCCAAGCCCAGAAATCAGTGGTAGAAGAATAAAGGGAGAAGCCCTAAGCCATGTAATAAAAACTCTGGGAGTGCAGGCTAGGGCAGGATGGGGCAGGGGCAGATGACCTGCCACCAAGGCTGAGGAGGAAGAGTTATCCAGCACCCTGAGGTCATCCTCTCAGCCACACTGGCCCAAAGGTGGAGTCTTCACTGGCACGACCATGGCTCCCAACCTTCAGTACAAGAGCTGGTAAACCATGGCACTGTTCCTAGAGCCCGTGATCAGATACTGGTTGTCGGGAGACACATCACAACACAGGATTTCGAAAGGCTCCTGTACCTACAGGGAAGGAGGGACCAAAAGAGGGGTCATATGCAGAGACAAGGCTTGGGCCAGACATGAAGGCTCCACCTGAGGCTCTTGCAAGGCTTAGCGTAGACCTAAGGCTCAGTCTGAAGGCAGGGCCAGGTCCCAGGGCTCAAAGTGGAGCCTGGGAGTCTACAGGACCTCAAGTCCTCATTGCCCAACTCTAGGAACTGGCCCTGGACGCCTCTCAGAGGGACTTTCCAGCACACCCTGGGATCTGACCCAAGGGATCTGGGTCGTACGCTCTGAGTGCCTGGGTTTGCAAACCCTTCCTTCTAGTACCTCAAACAACTTCTGTAGAGAAGGTGCCTCCAAGCAGCGGATGGACTCATCCATTGTGGTCACAAAAAAGCTCCCTGGAGAAGGAAAGAACGGATGGAGAGGACAGAGACTAAGTCTGCAATCTAGTTCCAGCTCTGTCCTCGACTAGGGAAAGGGCAATTCTTTCTGTGCCTCAGTTTCCCTGTCTATGACAACCAGAGACACAACCAGAGTTGTCGCCTTATCTGCTCCCACCCTCTTGCCATACACAGGATCATGGTGAGTGTCACTGAACAGAAGGACAATCAGATGGGGCTTCATGCCCTTTCTGTCTGCCTGTGTCTTCAGGCTGCCATGCTGTGTAGGAAGCCACCGTCCCATTACAGCGGGGGCCAGAAGAGGAAAGGGATGGGGGTAGAGAATGAAGAGAGGCAAGCGAGTTCAAATCAGGACACCCAGAGGTGTCCCCTGGCTTCTCACTCACCAGAGGAGGCGAACTTGATGTTGTGGTGCTGGAGGTATTTTTGTGTGACAGTTGTAAACTTATCATCCCGATATGTGTGTAAGATGAAAATATTGCCCATTCTCAAGCCCACTAACATCCATTCCTCGCTGGGGTCATGGGTAATGCTTAGGATCTGCATGGAAGAAGGTTTGGGGTCAGCACTCAAAGTTGCCAACACATCCTTTGTGCCCACCCTCTTCGAAATTGGACCCCACCCCTGCCAGCATGCACAGCTCTACCAGGGCCCAGCCAGGCACCTCATACTGTACGTGATGTTGCTGTAGCATCTGGTAGGTCCTCAGGTCCCAGGAATACAAGTTGGTGTCTTCGCCTCCCGTCCAGAACTTGTTGCCTGCAACGTCAATCCGTCGAGACCCATATTTGGGGACATCGTGCTTCCTGGCGAGAAAACAACTCAGAGGTTCACCAATGGGTTTGGGCCCCCTGGAAGCTTCAAGGCCAGGAAGCTCCTGGGAGTACCCCAGATGTATCCCCTCACTGACTCGCCTCGCCCTGCTGCAGAGGGGGGAAGGTGAGGCCTCATCGTCAAGTCCTCCCCTGGGTGCACCTGAGCGCTGTGGAGACAGGCCATACCTGACCAAGACATGGTTGTGCAGATCCCAAATCTCCACAAATCCTTTGAAACAGGCGAAGCAGAGGTGGGCATCAGGGGAGAGAGCCAGGGAAGGGCACATGGAGCCTGCAGTGGGCAGTTGTGCCCGGACTCGGGGCGTGGGTGCCAGGTCCCAGAGAGTCAGGGTCTGGGACACACCCCCTGTGATCAGGCTCTGCTCATCCGGGAACAGCTTGCAGGTGAACACACAGTCGTGCGGGTCCTGTAGGAACAGTTCACACTCTCATGTCCTCCCGTAGCCCTGTCTGGGGTCCCCAAGCCCTGCTTGAATACACCGTACCTGAAGATCCAGCTGGGCCTGAGGGGCATTGTCCCTGGCATGCAGAGCACTCTCGTCCCACACCTTGATGCAGCCGGTGCCACACGTGTACACATGGTGTGTTGAACCACTGATGGCAACAGCAAAGACTCTCTTTCCATGGCAGAGTGTGCCAACCTTCCAGGAATTCTGTGGGGCCCTCCATGTAACCACAACATTATCTGGAACAGGGGGCTGGGGAGGACGGGCAGGCGGCAATGAGAGGCCATGGCCCTGCCTTCCATGGGGCCAGCCTGCCCCTGTGCTCCAGCCAACTTCTATCCATCCGTCCACCTATCCATCCATCATCCATCCATCCACCCATCCATCCATCCAACAGCAGAGCCTGGCTCCGGGTTCCCTAGGTCACAGCTCTTGGAGAAGTGACACTGTGAGCACAAGCCCTACTCAGGATGAGGGGAGAAAGAAGGCCTAGTTCAAAAGAAACAGGATCCCCAGGACACCCTTCACCTATGGGACTGAGAGTGAGAGAGTGTGGACACATGGCTTCTCAATTAGGGGTAGGGAGGAAAGGCTCCTAAGTGTTAATAAAATAAAACAAAACAAAACAAAATAAGACACTTACAATTGTGCTGAGCAGTGAGTAGACTTCTGCACTGGGAGGGGGCGAGTAATGCTGGCCTGCAGGGAAACAGTGACACCCAAACGACACCTCAGAGGGTGTCTGGCAGCAGAGTCACCCCGTGCAGGGAGAAGGCTGCTATCTTGACATGGCCTGTCCCTAGGCCCGCATCTGTGGCCCAGCTTGGGCTACCACCCCCGCCCGCCCCCGCCACAGGTACTTACCAAACTCAGATCCTGGTGGTAGGTAGCTATGGTGAACAGAGAGGGGAGAGGGAGGAGACAGTGCGTGAGACACGAGCTCTGTGCCAGTGTCCCCTGCACCCAGGACAGCTCGCCGCCCCCACCCAGTCTTATTCAAGTGAGACCCACCTTGGGCCAGCCGCTGCTGCTTCTCCTACTTCCACCTCAGAGGAATAAGTGGCCTGGAGCTCAGATAAGCCCAGGGCCCGGAGGTTCCACTGCTGCTGGGTGACATTGGTCAACTCTTGATAAACAGGCTGGTGCTGCATCGGGGAGTCCAGGTCGTCCAGGGGCTCCTGGGGCATCCCATGTGGACTGTTCGATTGCTGCTGCCCTTGTTGCTCATGCTGATTGGAATCTGGCACATTCCTCCTCTCCTCTGGTTCATCGTGAACCCTAAATGTACCAAATGAGGCCTCTTCCTTCTCTTCATTCATATTGCTAGATCAGTGAAGTGCCTGGGCCACGTGGATCTAGGGCTTGAGAAATAAACCTGCCAAACAGATCCTGGGTTGCCAATGTGTCCTGATGCCCTGTGGCATGAAAGAGAACAGAGGCGGCTATGCATGGGTGCTGTCTGGGGCTGTTCAGAAAGCGCAGAGGACGCCCCCTTTGGTGAGAGGACTCTACAGACTGGTCGCCAACTCACTTTTTATATTAAATGTTGGCAGCCACGGTGTTACAGGTCAAAGTTTCACACAGACGCTTTGAGATGTTCATGCCCGGTGTTTTTACTTTTACACACGTGCACACTGCATTTCCACTCGTATAAAATCAAACTCACCCTTCAATCTGGCTGGACATATTTCACCCGAGGGCTCAACCCCAAAGTAAATAAAGCAGACAGCAACAGAAAACTCCACACACTCCACGGGGTCTGTCACCCCCTAGAGGGACAGCGTGGAGGAACTCCAAGAGGTCTCAGGAAGGCAGAGGTGTTCTGTTTGGATGGGGCAAGGTAGTATTATAGAATGACGAAGAGGTCGGCTTGCGGGTGATAATATGTCATACTTTATGGGGCATTCTGAGACGTGGATGGAACCGCGCGTGTAGGATGCTCGGCGTTGGATAAGGTAAATAGTAAGTGGAAGATATAATCGTACGCTTCTTTATGGAAGGTTCTATTACAGTCCGCCTGCCCAGCAGTCAGCCCTGGAGAGGCCCTGGGGAGACGCAGGGTTGTATTAACAGAGCAGATGAGAAGCCTCAGGGATAAGACAACAGGTAGGTATGGGGAGGGGATTGTCCGATTGGAGCCAATGGCCTGACAGCCACGCTCAGTCGCCAGCTCTCAGGCACCCTCTCAGCGAGTCCTATAGCCGGCAGTAGGGGGAGCCCCGGCTGCCTGCCCTGGGGAAGATGCAGGGGACGGTTTTCCTGCCCTCGCTACGTGTTTGGCCCTGAACTAAATGCTTGACGGAGCTGATCTCATGGTATCCTCGAACTGTGTGGGCCACATTTCATAGATTTTAAAAACTGGAGCTCGGAGCTGGTGAGCGTTGAGTCCATGATCAAACAGCCAGAAAACACAAAGAAGAGGTTCAAACCCTGTCTCAGCTGGCTCTAAACTGCCTCCTTTCCCACCCCTGTGTTAGAAGGCAGAAGGCAACATCCTCCACAACTACCAATGCAGTTAACCTTTGACCCAGCACTTCCACTTTTAGGCATTTATCCTATAGATGTGCTTGGATATCTGCAAAACAACAGATGTACAAGCTAGAGCATTACGGCAGTGTTTGCGACAGCAGATGAGTGGCCAAAACCCAAACGGCCATGGGAGGGGACTGGTGCAGTAAGTTACGGTACAGCCCTATAGCGGAACAGGATGCAGCTACTAAAGACGACAAGGACACATGCATTGATGTGGAAGATTCCAAGGTGTATTAATAAGTGTGGGGAAAATGCATGGTTCAGAAAATGTGCAAAATATGCAACTTTTGTGTAAAAAAAGGATGGAAATTAAAAGTTATCTTTGTGTACGTTTGTAAGCACATGAGAAATTAGGAAGAGTGGTTGCCTTTGGGGGATGGAAATTGGCAAATAGGAAAGAAGAACGCGAGGGAGATTTGTCACTGCATAACTTGGTACACTTTTTGCGTATTTGTGGATATTTGAACCTAAGTTAAAAATTGTTGGACCTGGAGCCTTTTTCTCAGCCAAGTCCTTTCTTTCTCATCTTCCCAGAAATGATAATCCTCATGGTTCTTAACTGGTTATTTAGATGACTTAACACACTCTCCCTGTCACGCATCAGGCCTCCCTTAACCAGAGACACCAGGGCTGAGTGCAGAGCGTGGACACTCCCAGCCTAGAGTGGTGGACCAGCTGCTCACACCCACCTTTGGGGGCTGGGTGAAGCTAAAGGCAGTGAAGCTATTTAACCAGGACTTCAGACCTCAAATTAACCAGAATTTCACCCTAAGAATAGAACAAGGCTTTCTAGAAAGAGGAGAAGTCAGCATCACCAGTTCTCATCTCTTCTCCCTCCCAGAGCTGGGAATAGAGACCCCTGCCCTTTCCAGACAAATCTCATTCCACAGCCTCACAAAATGCCAGTGCTGGGGGCTCACCCAAATCTCCCCTGGCAGGGAACTCACCTCTGAAGGCCGAAGTCAAACCCCAGAGACAGAAAGTCAGCTGAGCGCCAGCTAGGCTCAGGAACCCCGTCTCCGGGCCCAGACCCTCCCTTCCACACCCAGGCACTGCCCCTGTCCTGCAGCGCAGCTATTTTTAAACCTTAGCCTAATGGATCATCAAGCCCGGGTCAGAACCTGGGTCAGGTATCTGGCCCTGAATGGTTTGTCAATCACCCAGGAATGGCCACAGCCCACTGTGCTGAGCCACAGCTGGCAGCCGGGGTCCTTGGGTGGGGGTAAGTCAGGGATCCACCAAGAAACTTCACGGCAGGAGGCAAGATGGAGTGAGAAATTTTTAGCAGCATAAGTCTTTGGATTGGATTCGAGCCGCCCCACAAGAGCAGAGTTTGGGCAAAGATGGAGAGTTGTGTTGGGCTGTTCACAAGAGCCAACCAAGAGGCAAAGTCTCACCGCCAGGTGAGCCCCCTTTGCTCCCGAGGCTGCTCTGGGGCTGAAGCCAATATGGGTGATTACGGAAGGGAGATGGGCCCACTTTTCTTTCCTTCCCCCTGCTTTGGCCCAAACTTGCCTGGCTCTGTGCCTGTCATCTTTTACCAGTGTCTCTGAAAGCAAAGACTAAGGAACCCTTTCTTTTCCATGTCTGTCTCATCCAGTGATTCTTGAATGTGAGCACACATCCAAATCCCCTGGATGGCTCGTTAACACAGTGCCGGGCCCACCCCTAGAACTTCTGATCCAGCAGGTCTGGAGTGGGCCCAAGTGTACTTCCAACAAGTTCACAGTGCTGCTGCTGCTGCTGCTGCTCTTGGGACCCATCTGAGAAGCACTATGTGACCCTAGGGCTGCTGGTCCCTTTCTGGAAGGAGGGAAGGGGTGGGGAAGCTGGATGCCTCTCCTGCTGCCCACTCTGCCCCCTGCCCCGGACCAACCCCAACTACTCTCTCCTCTCCACGGTGGCTTCTTGTTCGTTGGCTTCCTTCTCTTGCAGCAGAAGTCCTGCTGCTACTTAGCAGTATTTTACCACCCCGACCTCCAATCTCAAAGCTCTGTCTCTCCCTTCCCCTCACACAGCCCTTGTCCCTAAAACTTCTGTGGCTGCCTATTGCCTTCAAGATAATCCCCAGACCCCTCCGCCTGGGATTTAAAATCCATCCCCACCCACCTTTGCCCTGCTTGTACCCTACCTTTCTGCCAAGCCTGACCCCCAGTGTACTGACATGTACATTTCCGCACCCATGCTGTCCTCGTGCTCTTCCCGAATCCAGGAATGCTGTTACCTGCCCACCCACGTGTCACATATGTGCTTCCGTGCACTGAGAGCCGGGTGCCAGGGACCAGAGGGCAGGCTGAGGCCAGGCTTGGGAGCTCCAGTGTGAGACGCAGGATGGGGTTATACACACATAAATTCCCATCCTGACACATGATCCATTTTGGGTGAATTACCGCCTTTGTCATTTTCACGGGAAACGCAACAGTGAGGCCTACAGGGCATGGATTTTATCCCCAATTTGGGAATGTGAGAATTAATTCAGGGGGTCAGAACCCCACAGACATTTGCCCACGATGTCACTAATGGGCAGAAGAGCGAGCTGAAAGGCAAATCCAGGCCTAGAGGAGCTTTTCAAATGTGTTTATGAGCAAGCGTCATTGAATCACGGAAGTTCTTTACATATTCTGATTATGAATCCTTTGTCAGATACTTGTGTGACAACTGTCCCCTACCAATCTGTGGCGTGCCTTTAACTCAGTGGTGTCTTTGGGTGAACAGAGTTCTTCATTTTAAGAAGTTCTATCCAGTTTACCTTTCATTTTACAATTAATTCTTTTTTAGTCTTATTTTGGAAATGCTTGCCAATCCCAATATCATAAAGCTATATGCACCTTTGTTTTCTTCTAGAAGCCTCACTAGTTTACCTTTCATATTTACATCTATGAAACTTAGGACCTTGGCAACATCTGGAATGTGGTACAAGAAAAACAGACGGCCCCAAATGGAAGCCTGGGCCTCTCGGGGGAGGGAGCACGCAGGGTGGCGAGAAGCCCAGGCCTGCCACTGCCAAGCAGCAAGGGCTCTGATAGGTTACCTGTGCCTCAGTTTCCTCGTCTGTAAAATGGACCTGGCAGGATTACATCCTTCTGGAAGCTGTAGGTTCAGGTTAATAGATCCAGAGGTTAATAAGGGCTTTGATGATGTCGGATTTCAAATAAATGCTCACTGATGGTTAGCCATTCTTAAGGGCCTCAGGAAAGAAAAAGAAGTGAGAGGGGCTGGTGGGAGGACCCTTGTCATCAGGGAGTGAAGCCCTTGGAGGAAAGGACTTCTAGAAGGGGTATGGGGTCTGGATCACAACGCAGTGCGTTGCTGGGCACACACCGGGCTTGCCTTGGCTGAATTATCATAGCTTACTCTCATAGCTGCCCCAGGAGGAAGTTTATATTTAAGGAAACTGAGGCGCAGAGAGTAAGCAATTTGCTCACAGTCACACCGCAAGGAAGTGCTGGAGTTAGGACTTGGGCCTAGGTTCAACCTGCACAACCCCGCATGGTCCTCTACCTGCCTAACGGGAGATGGAGGAGGAACAGGAGCCACTTGTCTTCAGCAACCTGGCCGGGGGTGGAGAGAGATGGAGAGAGACAGTATGCACTGTTGTACCTTAGCTGTGTCTGTGGATGGAGGGCCACGGTTGAAATGCAGGTGCATGTGCAACTGGCGGGACTCCCTTGATCAAAGCTGTCTGAACCAGGGTGCAGCTGCTTCCGGGCAGAGAAAGCAAACGGGGCCGACGATGTAATCAAACATGTCTGTGCATCTCTCCCCTCGCCCACCACCTCTCCACCCAAGGGGTCAGTTGGCACAATGTTCCTGAGCCCCCTGTGCTGGGCACCGAGGACACAAGGCTGTCCCCACCACCTGGACATGACCCTTGCGGATTTCGGGCTTTTGGGGAAAACTGACCGCAGAACTGGAGATTATAAAGCAGAGTGGAAAGTGACATGGTGGGGGAGGGGGATGTAACAGGGCTGCGGGAACACAGACATGGGACCGTACCCCCAAGTGGAAGGTGGCAGGGAGCAGGTGAGGTCTGAGACACGAAGGATGGAGGCTTAGTGGGGTGGAGGAGAGCAAAGGAGAATGTTCTAGGCAGAGAAGAGCAGGTGCTAAGGTTTGGAGGAGCGTATTTTAGCAATTGGGAGACTTTTCTAGGGGCAGGAGCACAGAGGGTGTGTGCTGTGGGGGCAGGGAAGGCAGGAATGTGTGTTCCTTTCTGAGGAGAGTTGGGAGGCATTTTGGGGTTCTAAGCGTGGGAGACATGATTAAACCTGGGTTTTGGAAGGAGGACTCAGCTTATTCCTCTGTGGATACACTTGGGGAGGGGGAAAGATGGGAGGCTGGGACCCAGTTAAAAGAAAAAGATGCTCAACATCACCACTAGTCATCAGGGAAATGCAAATCAAAACCACAACAAGGTATCACTTCACACTCACTAAGATGGCTATAACAACAACAACCGAAACCACAGAAAATAACAAATGTCAGCAAGAATGTAGAGAAATTGGAACTCTCATACATTGCTTATAGGAGTGCAAAATGGTGCAGCCGTTGTAGAAAACAGTTTGGCAGTTCCTCAGAAAGTTAAACATAGAGGTACCATCTGACCCAGCAATTTCTCTCTTAGGTATAGATCCAAAAGAATTGAAAACAGGAACCCCAACAGATTCTTGTACACCAATGTTCATAGCAGCATTATTCACAATAGCCAAAAAGTGGAAACAACCCAAGGGTCCATCAACAGATGAATGAATAAACAGAATGTGGTATATCCATTCGATGGACTATTACTCAGCCATGAAAAGGAACAAAGTACTGATACATGCTACAACATGGACACACCTTGAAGACATTAGGCTAAGTGACAGCAGCCAGACACAAAAGTCCACGAATTATATGTCATAAAGCAGATCAGTAGTGGTTGCCAGGGGATTGGAGGCGGGGATGGGAAGTGACTGCTTAATGGGTAGGGGGTTCCTTTTGGGGTGAGGAGAAGTTCTGAAATTAGATAGTGCTAATGGCTACTCAACACTCAACATTGTCAATGTACCTCATGCCACTGAATTGTACATTTTAAAGCAGTTAAAATGGTAAATTTCATGTTATGTGTATTTTACCACAACAAAAAAACAAAAGCAGACGTCGGGGCTTGAGTTAGAGGCCCTGCAAGTCCCAAGAGCATTTTTCTTTCTTCCTCTTCAGCAAACTCCAGGCAGTTGGGCTGCTGGTTTTCTTACCTTTGCTCCCCTAGAAGAGCCAGTCAGCTGCAGGTGCCCCCGCCCGGAGGCTCTGGGCAGCTACAGTCAAATTGGGAGGAGGAACATTAGCACCTGGCCGGCCACCACCGGAGGCCGGAGCGCGGGTCGTCCGGGCGAGACCGCAAACGTCGGCCCCAGATCTGTATTTGGGGGCCTGCGCGCCCCCTGGTGGGCAACTGGAGAGCAGCCACCTCGTTTCCACCTGTGAGGCCTCGGCGCTCCCGGCCCAATTCACTTGCTGGCTGCTTCAGGTTACCGTCCCCTATCCTGAAAATCTCTTTTTCCGCACAGTGCCCCCGGGGGATTCACCTGGACGCTTGTTATTGATGAAAATGCATAAACCATATATCCACAGGCGCAAAACACTTCTTCCCTGACGGATTCACCGTCGTCATCCACGCCACCGAAGCGTGTTCCCGAGCAAGTGAGCTTGAGGCCCATCGAGGCCGAACACCAGCAGCTCCAAGGAGAGGGGCCACTGAGGATTAGACTGAGTGAGGCGCAGGGCTGGCGAGGACACCGCGCAGAGGACCGAATGCTGACCGGGGGAACAGGGAGGCCGGCAAGGGGAAGGTGGTGTTTGAGGGGAGCTTAGGGTGGAGGAGGGGAAGAGCGCTCCAGGTAGAAGAGACAATGCTCGGCCAGGCCCTGCTCATGGTTCTCCTGACCCCTGATGCTTCCTCAATCTTCCTCCCTGTCCCTTCTCGTGCCTGACGGAGCGCCCTCCCCACGAGGGCGTGGTGGCGTTGCCCTTCCCGGAGCGAGGTGGTATATCCCGCATGGTGCATTGCTCTTCCCGCCACCGCGCCCCCTACCCTGCTGTGGAACACCTGGACTCCGACTCCTGCGTTCCCGTTTCTGCCCTGGATCCGCCTCTTTCCTCCCGAGGGACCTTTATGCAAAGCCCCCAGCCGGGTCACTCTCAGGAGCCCGCCTCAGGGGCCCGCCGGCGACTTCCCCCTCCCCCACAGTCCTCGACAGCAGCTCTACTTATGTGGGCCTATGAGCAAGACTTGAAGGTAAGTTTGCGGTGGGTGGACTAACCGTTCCTTCCGACTCCGGCCTGCAGGGCGCGGGTGGCCCGCTTGGCTTTGCCGGGTCAGGAGCCCCTCCAGGCCTCGGCGTGCCTGAGCTCATCTCCGCCCACCCCGCTCCGCAGGAGACTTCCCACCGCGAGCTAGGGAGGGGGCAGTTGTTGCAGGGCTACCCCTCCGGCTCGGGGCAGGGGATGAGCCCTCGCGTGGCCGAGGGGACCGGGCGGGCTCCCTCCTGGGTTTTTCCTCCCGCCCCGGGAGAGTGGGCAGCGTGCGGCGAGCGCCGGCCGCCAGGGGGCAGCAGGAGTGGGGGCGGGGGCAGAAGGGCTCCTCGGGGCTCCCTGGGGCTCCTCTGCCCACGGCGCGGGCGCAGGACCCCAGGCGCAAGGCCCCGCGTCCCTGTCCCCTTCCACGCTGCGGCAGAGCCGACGCCCAGAGAGGGAGAGGCAGGCCCGCCGAGCGGCCACGCGGCGCCTGCAGCCCGCGCAGGCCTGCACCGGGGCCCAGCCTGCGAGCACGTGGGCTGCGCGGCTGCAAGCCAATGGCGGGGTGGGGACGGACCCACACGCGGGGGGCGACGGTAGAACAGCCTCTTACCGTGGTGGGCTACGCTGCGGACAACCAGCGGAGAGAGGTTCAAGGCGGCACTGCAGTCGGGGAAGGCTTCCTGGAGGCTGGGCTTGGGCTGAGCGTGGGTGGGATTTCGGTGGCCCGTAGGAGGTGGGGGCCACACTTCAGGAACTTTGGAGCCACTTGGGGACCAGCCTGCACAGTGGGAGATCAAGTGGGAGTAGGGGGCAGGCTGAGGCCCGGAGGCCGGAGAGCAGAGCTGGCTCAGACCCCGGGCAGGAGCCCTGGAAGCTGCGGGATGTGCTGAGGACCACTGGTCTGTAGTGTGTATGGGGCCTGCGAGTGAGGGGAAGGGGCTCCCCAGGAGGCTGAGGTTGGCTCATCTGAGTTTCCCCAGCCTGTGGCCAAGCCCTACTCCGGCTCCTGGAATTGAATTGAATGGAATGTGTAGGCGGAAGATGTCCTCATCCTTGTCAGGCCAGAAGATAACAGACAAAAGTGGGGGAGTGGAGACCTAAGAGGCAGAGAGGACAGGAGAGAATCCAAAAGTCTCTTCTCAGAACCCCCAGCCTGACTGCAGAGAGAGGGCTGCTAGCCCTCAGGAAGCTGTGCTGGTAACACTGGAGCCCTGCCCCAGCCCATGGACGCTCCCCAGCCCTCGCGCACCCTGCTCCGGCCTCTCACCAGGCTCCCCACAGCCGTGTTTTTCTCTGAGCTTCCATTCCCACCCCCCCAACCTGGTCAGGGCAGGCCCAGATGTTCTCTGAGGGCAAGTGTGACAGGCCAGAGCAAGAGGGACACAGCAGGGACAGAACATGCTGATCCAGACTGAAGGAGAAAGGCTTTAATCCCTGCCCTTCCAGGCCCAGGCTCCAGTTCAGAAAAGAAGTGCTTCTGGGTGGGACAGGGGCCTCCAGTGGTGAGGCTCCTTGTTGTCCTCGTAAGGGCTCCCCTGGACCCAGGCAGCCTGGGACTGAGACAGGGAACTCAGGGGCTACAGGATATCAGGACTCCTGGGTGATGGGGTCATGTGACTTCATCAGCTTTGCAGGTGTTTAAGTACTTACTTTGTCCTCCAATCCCTGGGGTCTGAATAGATGGTCCTGCCCTAAACAGTAACAAGCATGTGAAAGGGAGAAAACAGCCAGGGGCCATAAGGGTGGGAAGGGACTTCCGGAGCCCTGGGACCAGCCCCACCCTGCGCTGACCAGAGGAGCCTGAGGCCCAGAGAGGCCCAAGGTCACAGAGGACATTGGTGGCAGATCTGGGACATCAGGTTCTGTCCTCAGTGATTTTTGATCCTCCTGGAGTCCCTGCCATGGTCCTGCCACAGCAGAGAAACTGGACCCTGCGGGATGCTGGGGCCGAAGGACTGCCTGTGCTCCCTTCCTTGTCTGCCGAGGCCCAGAGGCCTGCAGAGGCTGTCCGTGAGCCGGGAAGTTTGGGGGAGCCCTGGCCTTCTGATGTTTCCTCTGGCCCGGCTGAGGGATCACATCAGGTGCTGATTTGCTGTGGGGCTGGGGGTGTCCCATCCATCCCTGGGCCTCAGTCTCTCCCTAAGTAAACAAAGGACTTGGACTGGGGCCCTCCAAGTTCTCACAGCATGTGGTCTGGAATTGCCCAGAGGAGCAGGACTGGGTGGTGACGGGAAAGAAGGGTCCTGCTCTCTACTGTCCCCAAGGTGTGTTCTGGAGGCTCCAGGGTCTGCCTCTTCCCGTGCCCAGCTCCCAGGAGGCCCGGGGTGGGGTAGACTTACACGATGGCCTCCTTGGGACACTGCTGAGATCCTACACCATGTCACTAGCTTTCTGACAGGAATGGCTCCTTTGAAGTACTCGAGGCAGCACCCCCGGCCAACATTCCCTGAGCCACAGAGAGCAGGAGCAGGCTCTGTGTGAGGGCGTGGCCAGTGGGGTGTACCATGTGTGCCGCTACGTGTCTGAGTATGCGGGGGTCTGTGGGGTACATCGTCTGTGTCTGTGTCTATGGGAAGGTCCGTACATACATCTAGTTTATGCCTGTGGGACAGAGATTTGGGGGCTTCCTGCATGCGTGTGTGTCTGTGTGTGTGCGTGGTTGTGGGCATCAGATGTACACACACTGAAATGACAATCCCCATCGCCATCTCTGGGCAAGGCTCTGGCTGAGCGTTTACCAGCAGCAGGTAATTCAGTCCTCACAACCACACCCGGGAGGCAGGTTCTATCATTACCCCATTTTACAGATGATAGAATAGAGGCCTGGAGATAGGAAGACACTTCCATCAGTTTCCTCATCTTCGTGCAAAAAAAAAAAAAATCCCAAACTTGGAAATAGGCAAAACTATGATTGCGTGACTTTTTAAAAATATATATATCACACATTTCCTAAGCATTTACCCCTAACTGTTCTCTGACCCTCCTAGGGGATGACATTTGGTGTGACTAACTCTGCAGCACTGATTGGGGCCCAGCCCTTTCGCAGCCCCATGAACTTACAGCAAACCTACAGCAGGCTTTAGGGTGGGACCATGTCATTTGCCCGGTCGAGAAGATAACCCTAAATGATTACAGTTTCACGGCCATGCAAGACTAACCCATCTTGTTTCTAAAGCAGCAACCTTATTTTGACTTTCCTTTGTTAACTGAATATATAAATTTCTTTTTAAGGCTCTTGGAACCAATTCTCTCATCTTTCTACTTATTCCCTCATTTTATTCACAAACTCAAAAATGAAATGGATGCCAGTGAATGGTTTTGAGGGGCGTTCTTTTCCAACTGTGAAACCGAATCAGTCACTGTCTTTGGCACCGTTAGGTAGGGCTCAATCACAGTTGGAGATGTGCAAAAATTTTGTAACTTACCAAGCTGATCCCGTGTGCTGGGGGCATCATCATTAATTTGCTTTTGCTACTGTTCCTTAGCGGGAACAAGCCTGTATTGTGCTGTGGTCCCAGCTCCCCCATCCCATGCCCACAGGTGCCTGGGGGGCCCCTTCAGGCACCTCTCCCTGCTCTCACCTGCACGGCCGTGCTGAAGAGAAGGCCCCAGGAGGCAGGCGACCAGGAGCAGCATCTCCAGGCGAGTCGTGGTGCAGGAGCCCAGGAAGGCCCTCGGTGCTGGGGGGTGAAGGTGACCTGTTTAGCCCCACGTCCTCCCGCCTCCCCTCACGTCCCTCCCTAGCCCAGTACACGATGGAGATTCTGAGAGAATTCTATAGGATTCCAGTCTTGGAGTGTTTGTGGCTTTCCAGAGAATGGACACTCAACTGGGGACAGAGGTGGTTGCGTGTCCACAGCTGGGAAGGGGGTGGGTGCAGAAAATGATGACACACAGCTCCTTCAAAGGGGACATTTCTTGACTCCTCCATTACCAAAAGCCAAATAATAATAATAATAAATCTCTGTCTTGGACTGGGTTAACCTATGTGCTGTGTCTCTGAAGCCGGGGAGCTCCCACCAAGACTGGGCAGTGGGCAGGCGGGGGACAGGCAGGCGAGGCAAGGACCAAAGAGAGTACCTTAACCAAGCACCGTAAACGAGCCTCAGGCACTGGAATCCTAATGTGGTAGACACTGCTGGACGTGAGCACGCGGGCACCTCTGTGGGAGGGTCCATGACTTCATCTGAGTCTGAAACCAAAATGGTTAAGAACTACAGTCCCCTTCGCTGGACACTGAAACACAGAAGGCCGGAGGCCAATGGGATTTTGTCTCTATCCTGTCCAAATGTTCTTTTCCATACATCCAGGAGCCGAGTTCCCAGAATGGGAGGGCGTCCTGCCCAAGGCCACAGAACAGAAAGAAAAGGGTGGCAGAAAAATGCCTCACTTCTAACAGGGCCACACCCAGCTATCTGGAATGAACACCTGGTCGGTGTCCAGACTGAGCCAGGCCCTGAGCAGTTTCTCAAGCCTACCCTCTGGCCACAGCCTGTGTGCAGGTCACTCTACCAGGCACCAGAGAAAATGATCAGTTGTTCACTATGGTCCTCTGTAGGGCCAGAAGATGGATGCCTGGTGGTGTCAGCACCCCCACCCAGCGCTCTCAGAATTGGCTCGGCAAACAGCTCAGACCCCCCAACAACTGTGGGGATGAGAGTTAGGGGGAGGGCGGAGGAGTGTGTAGTGTGTAGCACTTGTAGGATGGGGCAAGTTCTCATCCTTGTCTTGCCTGTGTGTTTTGGCCCCTTTCTTTACACTTTCTACTTGGGCCTGCTGCTCTTCAGCTTCCTGACAGTTAGTCTGACTGTTCTTTTCATTGCTTAGAATTTTTTAAAGGGATGACAGATTTTCTTCTCAACAATATGTTGAGACTTCCAAGATTTTCTCGGAACCAGAGACCTTGAAAAGCACCTATGAAACTGGGAATCCAAGGCAGCCACCTTACTTCAGGACCTCAAGAGCCATGTGTATGGAAGAGTTCCACTTACTGAAAAGCAGGAACCTTCTAACAGGCTATCTTGTTGACTGCATTTTATACCGACGTAAAGGGCATCTATAGTAAATGCCATTTTTGAGGGCTGCATAGCATTCCATGTATGCATATATACCAATATGCAAAAAAACCTAATCTTCACTACTTAGAGTAGTGCTGAAACTGAACATCTCTTAATCATTTTTATATGTTTTTTAAGTGTTAGTGTTATTTGGTTTTTATTAATTTATCTCTTAATTAAAAATCTCTTTGCATATTAGATATTATACTTTTATACCACATTTTATAAAGGTATTTCTACTTTTTACACTTTATCTTTTAACCTCATGTGAGATTATTTAAAATGAAAACAGAAATATTTAGTTTTGAGTAGTCAATTTATCAATACATTCCCTGTGGCTGGTTTCTAGCTTTTTTTTTTCCTATTTTTTTTTTTTTTTTTATGGAACGCTTCACGAATTTGCGTGTTATCCTTGCGCAGGGGCCATGCTAATCTTCTCTGTATCGTTCCAATTTTAGCATATGTGCTGCTGAAGCGAGCACTGGTTTCTAGCTTTCATCTGACATTTAGAAAGGTTTTCTCTATTCCATGAAAATAAAAATATTTACTCATATCTTTTTTCCTTTTTTAAAGAAATCTTTATTTTTCCTCTTTACAAAAGTAATGCATGCTTATGTTTAAAAAACTAAACAGAAGTAAGTTAATTTAGGTAGAGTGAATATCTTTATGGGTTTTCCTGTCCAAGAACAAGATTTCTCTTTCCTTTTCAAGTTCCCTTTCGTGGCCCTCAGTGGAGACTTCTAATTTCCTCCATATAGGTCTGCCAATGATCATTGTTTAATCTTAGAAAATCTACTTTTCTTGATGCTGCTAAGAACAGGATTTTTCTTTCATTATATTTTCTAATTCTTGTTGGTACAAAACAAAGCTATGTATTTTTGGATGTTTCTTTTTAACTGGTCATCCTTTCCTGATTAAAAATAAAATTTAAAAAAAAAGATTTGTTTCCATGTGAAAACTTTGCCATATTCATTTCCCTCTCAGGGTATTCCATCAGGGTGAATCTGATGATACTTGATCCATTTTGGCATTAACCTTGAGAGTCTTCTACACCTTTCTTCCTAGGATTCGACACTCTGATGCTAAGCTGGAAGCTAAACCTGAAGGCTTTCCAACACACATTACACAAGTGTGGACTATTATTAGGATTTTCCTTCACTATGGACACTCTGATGCTGACTAAGTTGGAAGCTAAACCTGAAGGCTTTCCCACACACATTACACACATAGGGTTTCTTCCAAGTGTGGACTGTCTGATGTATGATACAGTCAGAACTAAAGCTGAAACCTTTCCCACACTCCACACATCTGAAGGGTTTCTCCCCAGTGTGGCTTCTCTGATGTCGAATTAAATGGGCATTAACATGGAAGGCTTTTCCACACTCCTTACATTGAAAGGGCTTCTCTCCAGTATGGATTCTCTGATGCACAATATAGTCAGAACTACAGCTGAATGCCCTCTCACATTCCATACATTTGAAAGGTTTCTCCCCAGTGTGTATTCTCTGATGCCTAGTTAGTTTGGCATTGATACTAAAGGCTTTCCCACATTCCTTACATTGATAGGGCTTTTCTCCAGTATGGATTCGGTGATGATCAAACAGGTTTCTTTTAGAAGTAAAGCATTTCCCACATTCATTACATTCAAAGGGTTTCTCCCCAGTGTGAATTCTCTGATGCTGCATTAGTTTTGCATTAACATTGAATGCCTTTCCACACTCATTACATTCATAGGGCTTCTCCCCAGTGTGGATTCTCAGATGCTGCCGAAGCTGGGAGTTACACCTGAAGGCTTTACCACATTCACTGCACTCATACGGTTTTTCACCTGTGTGGATTCTCTGGTGCTGAATTAATTTCCCTTTGACACTGAAAGCTTTTCCACATTCAGTGCACTCATACGGTTTCTCACCAGTGTGGATTCTCTGATGCTGCATTAGTTTTGCATTAACATTGAAGGCCTTTCCACACTCTTTACACTGATAGGGCTTCTCTCCAGTATGGATGTTCTGATGCTGCCTAAGCTGGGAGCTGCACCTGAAGCCTTTTCCACACTCGTTACATTCATAAGGTTTCTCTCCAGTATGGATTCTCTGATGTTGAATTAATTTTGCATTAACATTGAAAGCTTTCCCACAGTCATTACACTCATAAGGTTTCTCCCCAGTGTGGACTCTCTGATGTGTAATATATGCAGAACTACAGCTGAAGCCATTTCCACACTCCTTGCACTGATATGGCTTCTCTCCTGTATGGATTCTCTGATGCCTACTTAGACTCCCATTAACGCTAAAGGCCTTCCCACACACCTTACACTGATAGGGCTTCTCCCTGCTGTGGATTGCCTGATGTGTGATATAATGGGAACTGTAGCTGAAGCTTTTCCCACACTCCACGCATTTGAAGGGTTTCTCCCCACTATGAAATCTTTGATGCCAAATTAGTTTTTCATTAACACTGAAGGCTTTGCCATACTCTGTACACTGATAAGCCTTCTCCTCAGCGTGGCTTTCTTGATGCTGAATAAGTTGAGAGTCACACCTAAAGGTTTCCACTAATTCTTCACATTTGAAAGGTCTTTCTCCAGAATCAATAATTTCATGCTTAATAAGTTTTGTGTCAAAGCTGAAGGCTTTCTCCAGTTCTGTACACTTGGGGGGCTGCTCTCCAGTGGAGATGGTATGACACTGATAGAAGTTTGGACTTTGACTTAAGAAACAATCCTCCATGGGGCTTACACCATCTTTCACTGTTCCATCAATGACACTGCTCTTTTCCTTCTTCACATTTCCTGCTGAGTAGATTTCTTGTTGTTTCTCTAGAATATAGGCTTCTGAGAAGTCTGTTTCCTGGGAAAATTCCCTTTGAAGTTCAAGTGATGTATATTCTTTTTCTTCACATATTTCCTTTGTCAAATTATTGTCAGTCTGAATATCTACTATAAAAAACAGAAAACATAAAATGCCATGTAAGAACCATGTTAGAAAAAAGAACTGTGCTACAAAGGATCATAATCAAGGGACTCCTTAAAATCACTGGACTAGGTCAAAGAACCTAAGCTTATCCATAAGGTGGAATAAATAATATGTAGCTGGTAAAAGAATAAAATAAATCCATATATGCTGACATGAAGAGATATCAAAGATACAACATTAAATGGAAAAACAAGTTGAGAATAGTACGTAGGTTCCATCTATGTAAAGAACAAAAGGGCAGACACACACATTTATATATTTGTATACGTCTAGAAAACTTCTAGAAGAATACATAAGAAACTGAACAAACTGGCATAAGGAGTTGGGTAGATTTATTTTTCCACTTTAACACTTTCTATACTATTCTGAGTATGTGCCAGTATTATAAATTTTAAAGTAATGATTTGAAAAGATTATCAGTCTCACTCTAAGGCAAGGCCATTGTTAAGGACATAATCCAATAACGTGAAGGTTAAAAACGACAGCAGCAGAATAAAATTCTAGGTCTTGTCCACCAGATCAGCATTCTTTCCATCACACCATGCTTTTCTACACTCTGAAGTTTCTTTTTAGTTGTCCCTATGGCACTGAGTTCCTTATTAATAAAAATATAAAATGCTTAAGAAGGAAAAGGCACAGGATCCAACAATATGTGGCAACACTGGGGATGACAAATGTCAGCAGCACCAGGAAGCAAAGGGAAAGAATTTTGTTTCCTTCCTTAGAACTTCAACTCTAGGCTTTCCAAAATTCCTCCATCTACTTCCTCTTTTCTCTACTTCGAAAGGCTCTATTTAAGGCCCACTTGATCCCATCCCTTCCCACCCTCCTCCAGAATACTGCTGCAGTACCCTTGCCTTTTCCTTTCACCTCTTCCCTCGATCCTAAAATTGATCATTCCCTAAAATTCTTTGTATAATCCCAATGTCTTCAGAACTACTGATCTCTGCATTTGTTCCCAAATTTCTCAAAAGCTTGGCCCAAATATGATGCCTCTATTTTTTTCATCTTTCATCTCTCCTTAACCACATGTAATATGCCTCCTCCCTCAATTTTTCACTTTAATTGCCCTCAATAAACCCGAGTGGTCTGGGCAAGCGTTTTCAAAATAGTATCAGTCTTTTCCCAATTAAAAAAATAATACTCGTCTGTTACTGAATGTTTGTCCTCCCTCTAAATTCACATGTTGAAATCATAATCTCCAATGTGATTGTATTAGGACTGGGGCCTATACTAGAACACTCATGAATGGGAGTAGTGCCTTTATAAAAGAGATCCTGGAGAGCTCCCTTCCCTTTTGTGTGAGGACACCGTGAGAAGATGGCTGTCTATTAACCAGGAAGCAGGCCTTTGCCAGACACAGAATCTGCCAGCACCTTGATCTTGGACTGCTCGGCCCCTATAACTGTAATAAATAAATTTCTGTAGTTTATAAGCCACTGAGTCTATGGTGTTGTTATAGTAGTCCAAACTAAGACATCTATAGTTACCAGAATCTTACAAAGAAGAACATTAAAATTACCTGAAATACACCTACAAGTAACTATAGTAGTCCCCTGTTATCCGAGGGGGATATGTTCCAAGACCCCCAGTAAATGTCTGAAACATTGGACAGTACTGACCCCCATATATGTTACGTTTTTTCCTATACATACATACCAATGATAAAGTTTAATTTATGAATTAGGCACATTAAGAGATTAACAGCAACAATAAAATAGAACAATTATAACAATATGCTGTGACAAAAGTTATGTGAATGTGGTATCTCTCTCAAAATATCTTAATATTTTTGGATTGTGGTTGACCATGGGTAACTGAAACTGAGGAAAGCACAACCGAGGATAAGGGGGAACTACTGTACTACTAATCTTCTGATGTATTTCCTTCCCCAACCATTTTCCTTGCAATCATTTTTCTAAAAACAAATACACATTTTTTTCAAAACTGAGAATTTTTATCTTCCTTAATATTCATGATGATCATTTTCCAATCCTTTAGATATAATGTGAAAATATACTTTTTAATTGCTAAATAGTATTCCATCCTACAGAGGTACCTCAATTAAACCATTCTCCTTATGCTAAAATTCAGATTGCTTCTAATATTTTGTTACTATATAAAATTATGATGAACTTCTATGCACATGTATCTTTGTCTACAGCTCTGATTACTTTATCAGGGTACAGTCCTTGAAGGGAATATCCAGGTTACCAAGTACACACTTTTTTAAAGGTTCTTAATATGTCTTGCTAAAGTACTTTCTGGAAAGACTATCAATTCACATTCACCTCCAAAAGTCTATTCCTGTTTTGCTGCACTCTCACCAACACTTAATTGTTCTCAATATGATAGATGAAATCTCTCTCCTTGTTTTAATCCGTATTTCACTGGTTTCTACTGAGGGTGGACATTTTTCACATTGATTAACATTTGTACTTCTTCTTATGTGGATCAACCACTTATATTCTTTGCTAATTTTTCTACACTGGTGACCTTCTATTTACCAAATCCTATGGTGCGGCAGATATCAATATCCATTCTCCCTTTCTCCCCAGCACATCCTCCTTTTTCTGAAGTAACAATATGCCAGGCAAAAACTACACTGTCCATCCTCTCTTGCAGTGAGGATGGCCATTTGACACAATTCCAGCAAATGTGATTTAAACAGAAGACGCTGGGTGGGCTTCCAGACATTTTTTTTTTTAATTTCAGCATATTATGGGGGTACAAATGTTTAGGTTACATATATTGCCTTTGTTCTACCCGAGTCAGAGCTTCAAGCGTGTCTATCCCCCAGAGAGTGTGCACTGTAAGATGCACAGATGTGAATATACACATCCCCTCCTCCCCTCTCCCACCTGCCTGACACCTGATGAATGCTACTAATACTATATGTGCACAAAAGTATTGATCAGTTAATGAAATCATTTCTAAGCGGCTATGTCAAAATACTCAAAATGCTATGGAGGTATAGCATAAGATTTTTTTTTTTTAAATTTCAGGGTATTATGAGGGTACAAACATTAAGGTTACACTTTATGTCTTTGCCTCACCCTAGCGAGGGTTAGAGGCATGCCCTTCCCCTCTACAATGCTCCCCGTGTCCTTTTAGTTGCGGGTTTACCCCCCATCCCCCTAAACCCTGGAGAGTATTACTGCCATGTGATCACCCTAGTGTTGATCAGTTAGTACCAATTTGATGGCGAGTACAAGTGGAGCCCATTCTTCTGATCTTGTGGTGCCTCAAGCTTCCAGACATTTTTAAAAACAAAGTCAACTCTGCTGACATGGGCCTCATGCCCTCTGCCTTTTGCCCTTCCCCTTATGGCTGCCAGAAGCCCTTCAGATTCTTCACCCCAATTAGCCCACACACACTGACTACATTAATGTTTTTATCCTCAGCTAAGATCATGATGGGTTGCTCAGAAACTTCAAAGACTTCAGGACAGCCTGCTGCCTACAGAATGAAATCCAGATGCCTTTGATTAAAGAACTCACAATATCACTTTTTTCCCCTCTATATGTCAAGCACATTACACTTCAAACTCTCCATTTCCAAAACACGCCTTCCTTGGTCAGGTATCATCTGGCAAAATGATCAAAAGGAATACAAAACTCACTGAAACTACCTAAGAAAAATGAAGATTCATTGAAAAATGTAAGAGAATCTCATGGACCCCAAGTGCAGGAAATAAAAGTGAGGCCTCAGGGGAAAAGAGAAGTCACCTGGCAGCTACTCTGCTTGCACCAATTAGAACCTTGCTACTTCAAGTGTGGTCAGGCAACCAGAAGAATTGGCACCATGGGGGAGTATAATGGAAATGCAGACTCTTGGCCCTGCCCCGGACTTCCCAGACTTCCCAAATTATCTGTGAGACCCCCAGGTAATTCATTTACACATGAACATTTAAGAAGCAATTGAGGCTAGGCGTGGTGGCTCACGCCTGTAATCCTAGCACCCTGGGAGGCTGAGGTGGGAGGATCGCTCCAGGTCAGGAGTTCGAGACCAGCCTGAACAAGAGCAAGACCCCGTCTCTACTAAAAACAGAAAGAAATTATCTGGACAACTAAAAATACATGTAGAAAAAATTAGCCAGGCATGGTGGTGCATGCCTGTAGTCCCAGCTACTCGGGAGGCTGAGGCAGAAGGATTGCTTGAGCCCAGGAGTTTGAGGTTGCTGTGACCTAGGCTGACGCCACGGCACTCACTCTAGCCCAGGCAACAGAGCAAGACTGTGTCAAAAAAAAAAACAAAGAAGCAATTGAAACCACTTCTTCCCTTGGGTTGCCACCTTACTTCCGCTATATACCTGTCTCCCCACCACCACCACCAAAATAAGAGTATTTAATTGTGCACACACTATAAGCTAGGCACTTGATATGTTATTTGATTTAATCCTCAACCCACAAGACTAGTACTATTTCCTCCTTTTATTATTATCCATTTTCAGAGATGAGAACACTGAATCTTAGAAAACTCAAAGAATTAAGCCACTTCAAAGTCACACGACCAGGAAGCAGCACAGTTGGGACCGGACCTCAGGAAAGTCTACTCTAAAGACTATGCTTTTAACCACTTAAACCACTTCTGCTTTTCTTTCCCTTTTTTGAGACAGAGTCGCACTCTGTTGCCTGAGCTGGAGTGCAGTGGTGTCATCACAGCTCACTGCAAACTCAAACTCCTGGGCTCAAGTGATCCTCCCACCTCAGCCTTCTGAGTAGCAGGTGTGCATCACCGCGCCCAGTTTATTTTTCTGTTTTTTGTAGAGATGGGGTCTCATTATGCTGCCCAGGCTCACTTCTGCTTTTCTATGTGAAAAGGCTGTTAATTCTCTATCCTCCACATTAAGTGGACAATGCTTAGAAAATGGCAAAGGCCCCCAAAATTACCGAATCCATTAATTTTGTCTGAGAAAGGCAGGATTCCAAAATTAGGATTGAAAAGAGTTAGAATGAGGCATTTGAAAAAAAGATCTCTTCTTGGAATTAGACACAGAAAACTGCAAAGACAGAAAGGGCTGTACCTATCTCTATAAACCAACAAAACTTGCTCAAACTTGACTCTATGTGGCTGGCCAATAAATGTGGCATGTTTACATGTTGCTGAAGTTGGCCTTCTTCCTAAAGAACTAAACTTTCCAACGCAATGGGCAGTATGTGCCTCCCTTACCAGTCCAGAGGCCTTGGGGGCCTGTTCCTATTCCAGCAGCCAGCAGAGATAGGCCCCCCAGCTCACCTCCTTCCTCCAGTTGTGAGATTACAGCAGGTTTGAGAAGTGGAAATCCTGGTTTGGGGGAAGTAAACAGGACAGACAGATGAATAATCTCCTACAGGTAAGTTCCCAAGCCTCTTCTCAGATCATCTCAGCAATGGGGAGGGAAGGTAAGAGCCCCAGGGGTCCGAAGCCTAAGGATTACAGGAAAGTGTTGGGGGGCTTAGGAAGTGTGGGAGGGTGTAAGGGAGTTTGGGAAAGGCCCAGACTGTGGGTCCAGGACCTCATGCAGGGCAGGCAGGGAGATTCTGCACAAAGGGTTACTATTAGATTGGTGCAAAAGTAATCGCAGTTTTAGCATTATTGAAATTTGCTGTTTGATATTGGAATACATTCTTAAATAAATGTGGTTAAGTGATACATCATTTTAAAGCGCATTTCTCACTTTATGTTTTTTTGCTAATGACCTATTACTTGCTGTTTATTTTATCTTTATTCTAGACTATGGAAATGACGTTAGACAAAAAGAAAATTCGAGCAATTTTCTTATTTGAGTTCAAGTTGTAAAGCAGCGGAGACAACTCGCAACATCAACAACGCATTTGGCCCAGGAACTGCTAACTAACACACGGTGCACTGGTGGGCCAAGAAGTTTTGCAAAGGAGATGAGAGCCTTGAAGATGAGGAGCACAGTGGCCGGCCATCGGAAGTTGACAACAACCGAGAGCAATCATTGAGGCTGATCCTCTTACAACTACACAAGAAGTTGCTGAAGAACCCAAGGTCGAAACAAATAAAGATGTGTTTGAGCCTAGTTACAATGATTTAAAATTCAGTCTGAAAACACAACTACTTTTGCACCAACCTATTACTTTTTGATTCTGGCCTGAAATATTCAGAGTCCACTGAGATCCTTAAAAAGACTCAAGATACAGGCAAGGTGATGGGGGGACCTGAAGATGCTACTGTGGAACAGGAAGTTACTGTATTCCACACCGTGTCCAAAACACAGCTTCCGTACGGTGGATCAAAAGAGCACACCAGTTCCAGCAAAGTCCTATACAGGCCCACAAAGGGAATAGGGTTTGCCTTTCCCAGCAACCCCTAGGTCTAGGGCATTAGAACAGCCCTGGGGTTGCTTCTCAGTAAAGGATTACCAGAGGCCCCACCTGCAACCTGTAGGGGAAAAGGAAGCCAGGAACCCCAAATGGCAGAGTCTGGGTCCCAGAGGGAGAGAGGCCTTACCCAGGGAGGCCACATTCCCATAATTCTCCAGCATCACATCCCTGTACAGGGCCCTCTGTGCAGGGGATAGGCCATCCCATTCCGTCTGCGTGAAGTACACAGCCACGTCCTCAAAGGTCACCGACTTCTGAAACAACAGGTTCCTGCTGCCCTAGGGCCAATTCCATGGCTCAGGCCCTAAGTGAGGGGCAGAGGGCAGTATAAGGGTTTGGGAGGGAGCTCATGAGAGCACAAAATTAATAACAAGGGAAAGATTTCAGAAAAAGCACCAGGAAAGTAAACCACAGAATATCCAACTTCTCCCACAGCAGAGAAACCTCATGTCATTTTTTTTTCATCTTTAAAATGTTTTATTCTTATGTGTTTTTGTTGATATGTAGACTGATTTTTTTCATATCTCATGTCATTTTTTACACTTATAAAAGATAATGTAAGATGGGCTGAAAGAAAAAAAAAATTTTCCATAAGCAAATTGTCCTAAAGCAACCCTGCTCTTTTAGATAGGCCATTCCCTCACTAGCATACTCAGGACCCATCCACCTGCAGTCCCCACATCATCCCCTTGAGGTCCTGGCTCCCCTGTGCCTGACCTCAGACCCTTTGCACTCCCCATACCTCACCCTCATCCTTACACCTCAAGCCCCCTGCTAAGAATAGTCATGGCTTCTGTCTCAGCTGGCCCCCATCTGCCACCTGCTGTCCATCACAGACCCGCCAACAAGGGGCTGTGCAGCCCGTTTGAACACCTCCGGCCAAGGGACTCAGTGCTGCCCAGGCTGGAGGGTTGTCCCTGAAAACCCAGCATTTTCTGTTACCCTCTCCCATTCAAGCCTCATCCCTTCCAACCGCTCCCAAGACTTTACTGTTCCTCCAAGAAGGCTTGGGAAAGAAGGGAGACCAGCCTTCCCAATGGCTGGCCACTCTGGAACCCTTTTGGCTTCTCCTCTTTGTGTCACTAAGGTATGAGGTCAGCACAAGCTCTGCCACTCAGGGTTGATGCTGCATGTCACTCCCAGGCCCAACTCCTCCCTCCTGGGCAGCCACAGCCTCTGGCTGGCTCGCCTCTGCCCACTTCAGCCTTCCATGAAGACCCAGGGGAATCACTGGCAGGGATCTGCCTCTCAACTCCTCTCTGCCAGGACTTGTTTTCCTTGATGCTACTGATCGCCACCCATCAACAATTCTGGTCCAACCTCTAGGTGTTTCTGTCCTCTCTGTGTGTCCTTAGACAGGTCAAGTAACTTCTCTGCACAAAATTAAATGCCTTCGCTGCGTGCCGACACCCTTTTCCCCAGTAAGCCGGCGCTTCCTCCTGAACCTGCACCTCAGCTGATGTCAGCACCATCCACCCAGGAAACCTCAGTTAGAAACCTGGGGCTCATTCTTGACTTGCCCTGTCCCTTATCCCTAGCCCTAATCCTTGACTCTCTTTGTCCTAAAGATTGTTGTCTTAAGCATTACTTGAACTGGATCCCTCCTCTTCAACAGCTACTTTCCTTGATGAAGCCCACATTCCCTGGACCAGTGGGATTCCTTCTCAAGTGCTTACCTTGCTTTTGAATCTTCCCTAAAAATTATTCCATACACATCGCAATCTAATCAACTTAACAACACTGATTTCACAGTTGTCTTATGGCCGAGCAGTTATGAATCTCACAATAACTTTGTGACATGAGCAGGTCACTCTCCTCCCCTTTGCCTTCATGTCTTTTTGGTAGAAAGAGTACAACACAGGACCTATCAACGAGGGCGGCTGTCAGGACCGAACAATCATGCAAAGGGCTTAGTGTGGGGCCTGCAGCATAGGAAGCCTCAAACGGTGTGACTGTGACTATTATTCCCAACCTGTAGTCCATGGAGGTCCATGGATGAGCTTCAGGGGGTCCATGAAGTCCCTGAAAGTGTATGGAAAATTTGGTTTGCAGGTTTATTTTTCTGGGGGAGAGGATGGAGAGCTCTTATCAGACACCTAAAGTCTGAGCCACTGCACCCCAAGCCCTGAAAGCCTCATGAGGACAATGAGATACTCTGTCTCACAGGATTCCTTGTCGGTCCCTTCCGTTGACTCCACTCATCATCATCTTCGCCCTACCCCTGAATCAGAGGCATAACCGTCCCTCTCTTTGATCTGGTCCTGCTACTCCTCTCTCCTCCACCCCCACCACTGAGACTCCCAGTCCTCCGCAATTCTCCTCCATTCACATCTGTGCACAGAGCATCCTACGTAGGCACTTTCCATGTCCCCATTGTCCCGGAGCCCTGTGCTGGGGGCACAGCTGCACGTAGGTGTGCAGAAGACCACCTGCTGCCTCCTACTCAGCACCACCCTGGTCTCTGCTGCTCTCCCTCCATGCCACCTCATTCTCACAAGTTCCAGTCCGGCAGGTGGATGCAGCTTTCAACCCAAGGCTCACCAGCCCCCCTTCTCACTTCTCAATCAGAAACTGCCCAGAGCCGAGAGCTGAAGGACCTGCAGCTCACCTGGGGCCAGGCTGTCAGGAGCATGGCTGCCATCACCTGGTCTTCCCTTGAGAGCAGGGCTGTAGCTGAGGAGAAACACAGAGACGGACAAGCGTGAGGCAAGCCACCCCTACCAGGAGCAGCACAGAGCCTCACAGAACATGTGAGACACAGGCAGCCTGTATCCAAGCAGGAGTGTGACAGGACCTGCCACAGGAAGAAGAGGGTGATCTGTTCACTGGCTTGGTGCCTAGAAGTGGCATAGAACATGAAAAAAAATTACGTAGGTTTACATGGCTTATTCATTAAGAAACATATATATCATAAATGTATAGAAAATCAGAAGATAGACATAAAATGATGATAACATCATTGCCTGGCAGTAGGGTATGATTTCTTTTTAAAGTTTTATTATTCTATTTTTATTTAAAATTTATAGAATAAGTAGTGATATTACTTTTGCAATTGAAAAAGAAGAAATTTTACATTTTCCTAAAATATCCATTTCTTCCTGGATTTCAACTTTACCAGTAAAGAGCTATAGAAAACACTGGTTCATGATTCTTTTCATTTCTTCCCTAGCTGGAGCTACTTCGCTGTTCCCGCTTTTTTTGAATATATGCACTTTCTAGGCCTTTTCCCCAGGGTTAGTGTTACGAACTAAATGTTTATGTACCCCCCAAATTCATATATTGGAGCTCTGGCCCCAAATGTGACTACATTTGGAGACAGGGCTTGTGAGGAAGTAATAAGTTAAATGAGGTCTGAGGGGTGATGAGGCCCTAAACCAACAAGGCTGGTGCCTTTGTAAGAAGAGGAAGAGACACCAGAACGCATGCTCACACCCACTCATCTGCCACTCTCCGCCCTATGAAGACACAATGAGAAGGCTGTCATCTGTAAGCCAAGAAGACAGCCCTGGCAGGAACCGAAATCAGCAGCACCTTGACCTTGGACTCCAGTCTTCAGAACTGTGAGAAATAAATACCTTCTGTTTAAGCTACCTAGTCTATCGTATTTTGTCATGGGCTGCCAATAAGTCCCAAGCACACTTATATACTTAGGCTGAGCAGCAGTTTATTCATGAATATTTTAATGTGGTTTTCTTTTATTTTCAAAGAACCAGCTTTTCTATTTATTAAGCAACACCACTTTCTTCTATTTGTTTTTGATTCACTAATTCTGCTTTATTAGTTTGTTCTTTTAGCTCTGTAAGGGACACTTTAAGCACCACTTCAAATCCTCTTGTCCCATCCTCAGTCCAGTTTTATGGAGGCTTTGACCAGCTTTGGGAAGCTTCAACTTACCAATGTCTCTGCAAAAACCTACACCACATATGCCTGGTTCCTGCCGTGGGGCTTCTCTAGTGTCCCGTGAGGGACACCTGTGGACACCTGCTGGGCCCTGAAGTGCAGGAGAGTTAACGCCTGCAGGGCCACCCTTGACCAATAGGGGACAGACGCCAAGGGATAAATGTTAAATGTTTTCCCCTTTAGTCCCCCAGGTGGGCAGCCTTGAGACTCCAGGGCTCCTCAAAGACCCTGCAAGACAGAGCCTGTTGAGGGCTGAGCCTAACAACACATCCTTGTACAGGTTCTCCCTCCTTCTCTGTTTCACTCCCCTTGTCCTTCACTCTGCTCCTGTAACCACGTTCCTAAGTAAATTCCTATGCACAAATCTTTGTTCCATGTTTTGCTTTTGGGGGAAGCTAGACTACAAAAGCTTTTTTCCCTACCTTCTTGAGGTTGCATGATTTATTCATTTATTTGCATTCTTTCCCTTGGCAATTAAAGCTTGCAAGGCCATAAATTTACCTCTGAATATGCTATTAGACACATTCCAGGAGTTTTTATATTTCATGTTTTAATTACTATTTTACAGCCAGTCAGCAACTCTGTTTTGTCTCTGACTTGTTTAGGATAGTTTGTTGGTGCTAATTTCTTCTCTGTTGATAAGTTGGCTTCTGGCTTTAGTGCATGATGTTTAAATAACCTGATGTATTAACTTTTACTTTACAGATTTTTCAGGTTATTCTGTGGCTAAGTATCTATTTTAAAAAAATATTATGTGGTGTTTACAAAGAAAACTTATTCTATGATGACAGAATATATAATTCTACTTGAATATAACAAATCAATTCTACAAATTACACTATAAAGATTTTCTACATAATCCTTCATTATTTTTACCTAATTAAACCAAGACAGCCAGTGAAGAGCTAACACTCACAAACACTGAGCCCAGGTACGTCATGAGAAAGTCCTTACGGTTCTTTAAGAAATGAATAATTTTAGGGCCAGGTGCAGTGGCTTACATCTGTAATCCCAGCACTTTGGGAGGCCAAAGAGGGAGGACTGCTTGAAGCAAGGAGTTTGAGACCAGCCTCAGGAGCACAGAGATACCATCTTTACAAAAAATAGAAAAATTAGCCAGGTGTGGTGTCCTGAGTCTGTAGTCCTAAACTACTCGGGAGGCTGAGGTAGGAGGATGGCTTGAGCCCAGGAGTTTGAGGTTGCAGTGAGCTATGATGACGCCACTGCACTCTAGCCCGGGCAACAGAATGAGACCCTGTCTCAAAAAAAAAAAAAAAAAAAAAGAAGAATCCTATAACACTATTTAAACTGTAGCACAGCACAGCAAAGTAAGTTTCCCAATTCTTTTTATGATGCCAGCACAATACTAATACAAAAACCATAGAGCAGTCTCATTTATGAATAATGATGCAAAAATTCTAAATATTAAGGAATAGACTCCAGTAGTTCATTAAAGTAATGTACCAGGACTAAGTAGATCATCCTACTAATTCAAGTAAAGCTCAGTATTAGGATACAAATTAGTATCTTTTCTACATCAATAAATCAAAGAAAGATAAACATATTATCCATCTCGACAGATGCCAAAAGTATTTGAAATAATTCAACATTCATGCCTAATTTTAAACACTCAGGCTAGGCGCGGTGGCAGTGGCTCATGCCTGTAATCCCAGCACTTTGGGAGTCCAAAGCAGGAGGATTGCTTGAGCCAAGAAGTTTGAGACCAGGCTGGGCAACACGGCGAGATCCCGTCTCTACAAAAACTAACTAAATAAATAAACACACCCGAGAGAAACTCTCATATATAGGAGACATGTGCAAAATATTCGTTATCAGCTGTATTTAAACAGCAAAAAACTGGAAAGAACCCACAGATCCACTGAGAATACATCAATAAATTCTTATAGTTTTTACAGTGGAACGTTACCCAGCAGCTACACACAACATGAATGAATTTAGGAACATTATATGGAATTATGTGAGTCCCAGAAGACTAAACACAATGATGCCATTTATATGAAGCTCAAAAACAAAAATAGTTAAACATCGTTTACAGATATATGCATGTTATAAAAATCCTTTTAAAAAACAGTAAGGCTATGATTGACACCAAATTCAAGATAGTAGTTACCTTTAGGGGTGGGAGGCTGGAAGTTGGGTTGAAGAGAAGCACAGTACTGGCAATGTTCTCTTTCTTAATTGGTTGGTGTGTTCACGGTTGCTCAATATATATATATCAAAACATATAATCATATATATTTAATACACACACACACACACACACGCACACACCCCAACCAGCCAGGAGTGAAGGTGAGGACCCAAAATGGAATACTAACAACAGCAAAGGAGGCTCACTATACTACAACTGAATAACATAACCACACTGAACTGGTGGGAAGGAAAAGAGCTAAGTAATTTTGGAAAACAGTATTTTGACTAAACACTATAACGTTAAAGACAAAAAGACTGGTATTCGAATATTGTACTCTAGGTAGTAAATTTGTTTTGCAAGGGGTTGAATTAGCAATGCTTAAACTATTTTACGTGTATTCAAGAACTGTGCAAATTCGTAATTACAATGCAGATGTCGTTTTCGAGTAATTGTCACCCTACAGCCCAAGAGGAGTAGGGCCGAGTTACCTTTTGGGACTGGCAACACAGCAGGAGACAGTGCCCTCCAGAAGCCGAGATTCTTCTGCTCCCAAGTGACTGGCAGGGGATCTTTTTCTGCGCTCCCAGTCGGTCCTGATTCATGACCCTACGTCACGAGCCTGGGAGCACACAGTCCAAACCTGAGATGCAAGACCTCAGTGTGTCAAAAAACTTGTGGTATCACCTCGGGCTGCTTCACTCCCGCAAATCTTCACCCTCTGGCTGCACCGACACATCCTTCCGGAAGACATCCAGTACTAAATGCTGGGGGCCTCGTGGCTCTGACAGCAACAGAGGCTTTGCCTTCCACAGGACGGAACGTATTTGGACTTCAAGACCAAAGCGGGAGTCGAGGAGGGCGGAAGAGGACCCCGGGCCGCCGCCGTGCTCCCTTCTGCCAGCCCGGGCCTCCAGGCAGCGCAGTCCGCGGGAAACCCAGCTCCACCCAGAGTGCAGGCGCGCTCCAACCGCGCCCAGAACCTTGGGGCCGGGGCACCGCCCACGAGGCCCGCAGGCCAGGACTCACCTTCGCAGCCCGCGGCTCCGCGGCGCTGCCGGAAATGCGTCACCAGGCAGAGTCCGAGCCTTTCTAGGAGCAGCGTCGCCCCCTCTCTATGGTGCTCTCGCCCGCCCGCTGCGGCCGCAGCCCTGTCCTTCAGAGCTTTCATCCCTTTGTCCTTCTCCCTCTGGTCTGACCCGTGAGGGTCGTTACTCTTCCGGAAGTTGGCGCAGGCAAGAATCAGCTTTGAGCGCGGTGCCCAGCCTGGGGAGGCGCGCCAAGAATCTGAGTATTGTTAAAGCTGCAGGTGCAACTATGTTTGGAAGTCTCCGACTGGACCAGTGGTTCGCACGCTGCCGGACCCAGATCCAGTACCCCTTCCTTTAGTTCTTTTTCTTTCTCTTTTTCGAGACGGAGTCTCACTGTGTCACCCCAGACCGGAGGGCAGTGACACGATCATAGCTCACTGCAACCTCAAACTCCTGGGCTCAAGCGATCCTCCCGCCTCAGCCTCCCAAGTAGCTGGGACTACAGGCGCACACCACGCCCGGCTCCAGTGCCCCCTTTTTCTAGCAAATACTCTGTAATGTCCACTTAATTCTCCTGACCTGAAACTCATAAATAATGGTCTAGAAAATAATAATATAAAGAATCTACATTTTAAAAACTAATGTTATGCCTTAAGTGTAATGAAGGAGAAATAAAAGGAACATAATTTATAATTAAAAAACACATACTTCGATATGCATATGTTTGGCCATGACCGCTGTAGGAGACCTAATGAAGTGGTCCGATATTTGGCTTTACACACAAAATTTGCCTGAATTGCCACAGGCACAAGCTGTGACTTACATTGGTGTTTCAAAAATCACAAAAGTGTGATCCAGAATGGTAAACACTCTTTGATGAAGTTCTGAATGAAACATAGGACATTCTACTGATTATACAGTAGTTATAGTCCTGGAACATCAGTGTATGTTAAAACTGTGCAAAAATACATTGTGTTTATCTAGAACAGTTAGCTTCTAGGTTCAAGTAATTTACAAATAGGGTTTTCATTTACATGAATGTCCAGCAAGACATTTGAAAGTCTGAAAATGTTTTCGACAGGTGGGACTATCCTGTGCACTGCAGTACTTGTGGCACTCTTGGCTCCCATTGGTAATGCTAGTAGCAATGCCACCACCACCACCAAACGTAACAAAATACCTCCCATAATTTCCAAAATGAGCCCTGGCAGAGGGAGACAGTACTAAAAGCCACTGGATTGGACCACCCTCACATTCCCACCCTCAACCCTTATATTGTAGCCCTTTCTTCCTTCCAGCTCTGATCCCCTCAATGCTGCTGCACTGGAAGGTGATGGTTGGCCTAACTCACCTCTCCAGCCTCTTATCACTCCCATTCTTTCCCCCTCCCAACTTCAGCCCCACTTGCTGAACATGCTGTTCTCTAAACCGAGAATGCCCTCCCCTTCCTCTTCTTAACCTCCATCTTGACTGCTACCGGAAGCATCAGCTCAAATCCTATTTCCTATGGGAATCCAGCCTTCCTGACCACCCAGAATAAGGCAGGTCCCCCATTTATGTGCCATCATAGTATTTCTCAGGACTTGGAACATCTGTACCTATTTAATGGTGATATTTTATTTAAATATCTAGGTCTTCTCTGGTAGCTCCAGGGAGCAGGGACTATTAATATATCTATCTTGTTCAACAATGTTATCCTCAGCTAGAGTACAAAACTGAGCTCAAAGAAGAGGAGCAATAAACGTTTGTTGCTGGCATGGTCCAAAGGCTCCAGCCTCAACTCCTAGGTAGAACCCTACTTTACTTTTGTACTACTGGGGGTAGGTTATATCTTATGCCTGAGATCACAGCATTGACCATGGCCAGGAGCCCTTCTCTGCCTTGCCCTGACCCTGATCCTGTTTTCCAAAATGAGTACTTTATGTGGCTTCTCTCATTTGAATAGAAAAATGGTCCCTGCGATTGGGCAGAGTGGGATTATACTGCTCTTGGCAATAAGTGCTAGTTTTCACTTCTTCCTAGGCTCAGACATCAGACCTCTAGGCAGGAGTTAGGGCTTTAGTTGGATCACAAATCAGCTGCTTAATTTTACAGATAAAAAAATAAGGCCCCCTAAGAACCACAAAACTTCTACTCCTACTGCTGTCCAAGGCGCTATCTCTACCTCATCCGGGTGTCCATAGAGCTCTCCAAGGTCCTGGTTCAGGCTTCAGAACCCTTGTTCTCCAACCTGGTGCTGGTCCCTCCGATTATATTTTAAGCCTGATTTCCCGGTACTTGTCTCCTCCTCTGTCTTCCTTTGAAATCAGTTGGCCAGAACCTGACACATCTCACCGAGCCACCCTGTTCCTGCTCCTCTCTGCCTATCACCCTGCCTCAAACTCCAGAGAATTCCAAGGATGAACACTTCTTGTGGACACAAATGGCCAAGAGAGGCTCTTCTGGAAGCTTTCTTGCATCTTAAAGATTTCTATAAATATGAGTTATTGGCTTTGAAAATTTAAAAAGACAGGGACTAGATATTGTTCCTGTTGGTAACAATAAATTACCTCAACACAATTTAAGCATAATGAAAGTGTAGTAAGATTGGGAACGCCATTATGTTCCAATTGCTTTATTTAACCACATTAAACTCCCTGAGTGAGTGAGTTACCTTGCATGCAGGTGTTCTGAGCTATAAAAACATCTTTCATCTGAATTCAACTTTACTATTAGACACTCTTGTGTTTATTATGTGTTTTTCTTCACATTATCCTGAGAAAGGTGCAGAGATATTATATCTATTTTATAGATAATGAAAAAGCTTATAGGTTACAGCCTTTGTAGACCATAGAACATAGTGGAGGAGACACACTTTAAATAAATCAGCACCTGAATAAATACACCTTGGTAAACTTTCATTTGTGTGATGAAGACAAAGAGCAAGGTGTTTAGGAAAGAATATCAAGGGAATGCCATTTCTAACTTGGAGGTAAGGAAAGGCCTGTCTGAGGAAGTGACCTTGGGCTGAGACCTGAAAGAATGAGGTATCTGGGCACATAATCAAGGGGACAGCATTCCAGGCAGGAGGAATAAGATGTGTAGGCCCTCCCATGAAATAAAGCTTGATGCATCATGGGTAGAGGGAGGATGTGGCACACCATGAAGTCACACAGCTTTGCAGGCCATGATAAGGAGTTTGGATTTTATTCCCAGTGCAATGGGAATCCATTGAAATGTTTTAAGCAAAAGCACATTACAACGTGTTTTATTTAAAAGCACACTCTGCTGATTGGCAGACAGATTAGAGAGACGCAAAAGTAGAAGTGGGGAGACCACTTAAGGAGCAACTGTGGTAGTCCAGGAAACACTGGTGGCTCAGACCAGGACACAGAAAACTAATACAGTAATCATAACTGATTCAAGGACAGTTACTCAATTGGAGGGGGCTTCCTGACAGTGGTACTGGGGTCACAGCGCTAACTACTCAACAGTGAATTCCAGGAAAAAGGAAACCAACCTCACTCAGCTGTCCCATCTCAAAGCTGAAAGACCTCAGAGGAGCCAGCTCACTGACTCAGGTACTTGATATAAAGACACCCATTTTCAGATGGTGTTGAGAGGAATACATGTTTAACTTCCCAATGCTACACAGCCACTAAGGGTGGGGGAACCTGAGAACTGGATCTCCTGCCTCATCTACAGACGTATGCTACCTCCCCCACAACACCTATACTGGGACACTGTACTAGACAGATTTTACTATTCTAGCTCAATTCATGCTTCCCCTTACACTGCCAATCCATTTACCTCCGTGAAGCTGAGCAGTCCCCGTCTTGACTTGTTCCTGATCCTCTCCTCCACCCCTAAGCAGCATGTCAGTTTCCTCCAACAACCCCGCTTCCATTGCCAAGACACAGACTTTACATCCAACCTCTACACGGCATACTATGTATTGGTTAGAACATGAGCTCTGGACCTAGGCTGCCTGTTGGTGAATTCCTACTCTGCCACTGTGTCCTTGGGCAACCTAATTAATTGGTTTCCTCAACTGTAACATGGAGCTAAGTACACTACCTTCTTCATAGAGTTGTACTGAGTAAACGTGTGTAGTCATTAGGAAAGAGTCTGGCATATGGTAACTGCCCCCCCAAAAATTACTGCTGTTATAATTTACTAAAGGACAGTTGTAGCTGATGCAACATGTGAAACTAACAGTTGCTGACCACAGTTACTTTAACCAGTTTCTTTTCTGGGTGACTTTTAGATTTTCTGCCCTCAAAATGATACCCCTAGAAATAACCCGAATGCTCAACAACAAGCAACTTACGTAGTGGAATACTACATTATCACTAGCAGTGATAACGAATCTATACCGATGATTCCGTTGAGTAACAGTACAAAAACAGGCAAAATGATTTGTGGTGACAGAAGTCAGAATAGAGGTTATGATGAGAGAGAGGTAATGACTGGAATGGGGTACGGGGAGACCTGAGGTGCTGGTATGTTCTATTTCCTGATCTTGGCAATTGTAAGACTATGTTCTTTGTAAAAATTCATGTTGTACAACTATGACTCATGCACTTTTGTGTATGTTATACTTCAATTAAAAATGTCTACTTCAGTGATTACCCCAGCCTATTATTTATTGGTCAGTCCAAACACCTGATACAATTGCTTATCCAACTGCTGGCAAGTAAACGAGAGGTGGTGAAGCCCCCCAGGTACTACACTCTCAGGGCAGGTAGTCTGGAATTGAGAGGGTGACTCTAACAGTGGCTGGCAGCAGAAAGACACATAGGAAAAGAGGGTGCAGATTATGTTCACCACCCAAAGGGCCAGCTCTTTGTGTCCCTACCAAGATGTCTCTGCAGTGTGCCTATGACTGAGAACCACAGCATGTCCTTGCCCAATAACTAGATCAAAGAGCAGAGTGGGCATGTTATTCTAGGCATTACGCTGGCAAATATTAATGTCTAGCTATAATACATACAACAGCCTGGCATTTGCCAGCTTAATGCCTAGAATAGCATTCATTCAAAATAAAAACTGGGTATAAACAGAAAATGAAAGCTTTAAGAGTGAAAGCTTTCAGTTTCATAGTTAAGACTTTTCTTGAGAATGGATTCACTGATGCAGTTTTGTAATGAGAGCAAATTTTTTGTTATACAGCTTAAGCTAGAATTTCCATTCACTGGTGGTGTCCTGATGTAGCCTTTGCTCTCCAGTGTTACAAATGTGTTTCCCAATCTCATTACAATCATGGGGTTTGGGAGCTACCATGACTAACTATAGCTAAAGACCTTCCCACATATCATAGGCACAAGACATTTCTTCATCATCAGGAATGTTATCCCTGAAGACTTTTCAAATAATTGTTACACTGATAATGCTCTGTATAAGTCAAAATGCTGTTCCAAGGGAAGAACACCTAATTCAAACTTGCCTAAAAAAAACAAAAGTGGAATTTATTGGCTACTGAAATCCAAAAACCCACATGTATTTCTAGCTTCAGACATGGTTTAACGTGGCTGTTCAAACAGTATCTTCAACATCTGATTGCTCTTCAACTCTCAGATATCTTTTGCTGTGCTGACTTTATTCTCAGCCTCTGTGAAAATCCAGGTCTTCTCAGCTTTAAAACGAATGGAATAAAAAAGAAAAAGAGTATTTCTTCCTATTAGCTCTTGTTCTTGCCAAGTCTTTGGACTCTTACTGGACCACCTTGGGTCACCTACTGACATCTGAACCAATAACTGTGGCTTGAGGAAATGATGTGAGGCTGAGCCTGGTCTGTGTTACGAGTTCTACTCCTGAGTGGAAGACAGAATCTAAAAAGAAACTAAGTGCACTATTACCAGTAAAAAGGAGTAAAAAATTCTGGGAGGCCAAAACGACCAATGTCCAGCACAGGCTTCTCTCCAGAGTGGACGTGCTCAAGATGACCTAGCTGGGAAGAAGCCCGAAAGGCTTTTGCATATTTGCTACGCTCATAGGATTTCTCTCCAGTATGGATTCTTTGATGCTGAAGAAGATTTCTTTTGCTAGTGAAGACTTTTCCACACTCACCACATATATAGGAAGACTCTTGAATATGAATTCTTAGATGCCTTTTTAATTGTTCTTGAGTCCTGAAGGCTTTTCCACAATCTACACAGTCAAACGGTTTCTCCTCGCTGTGAATCCTCTGGTGCCGAGTTAGTTTTGTGTGAAAATTGAAGGCTTGTCCACATACTTTACAAGAATAAGGCTTTTCCCCTGTGTGAATACGCTGATGTTGGCTAAGATGGGAAGTCCTTCTGAAGCTTTTGCCACACTCATTACACTCATAGGGTTTCTCTCCAGTGTGGATTTTCTGATGCCGAATTAGTGGTGAATTACCAACAAAAGCTTTTCCACACTCGTTACACTCATAAGGTTTCTCCCCAGTGTGGATTCTCTGATGTATAACAAACTCAGAACTACTGGTGAAACTGTTTCCACACTCTGCACAGTGATAGGGTCTGTCCCCACTGTGGATTCTCTGATGCCTGATCAGATTTGCATTGTCATTAAAGGCTCTCCCACACTCCTCACACTGATAGGGTTTCTCTCCAGTGTGGATCCTCTGGTGCCGAATTAATGAAGAATTGCCTTTAAAGGCTTTTCCACACTCATTACATTTAAAGGGTTTCTCCCCAGAGTGAATTCTCTGGTGTCTAACATAGTAAGAAAAGTAGCTGAAGCATTTTCCACATTGCTCACATCTGAAAGGTTTCCCTGCACAGTGGATTCTTGGAACCTTTCCTCGAATATTTTTCACCATGGGGATTTTCTGGTGCTTCTCCACTTCACATGTTTCTGGGAAGTCAGTTCTCTTAGGGACACTCTTCTTCAGCCCACATGACATCATCATGTCTCTTTCTTCAGAAACTCCTTGTGTTGATGTGGACTCACTGTCAATGTTGGTCTCAGTACCTGATGTAAGAAATAGAAAACACAAATGCCACAGGAGAATTATACTACAAACAACAGAGCATCAAAAATTAGGTGGCTTTGAAAGACACCATTCCAATCTCCACATCAGCCTGCTGGGAAGATATGGCTGTTAATATGAAAATGCCAAATATCACATAGCAGAGCAGAGTCAAGGCAGAACAGGGCATCAGTGTGCACAGCACACATCAGATTGCTTCCTAAGCTTTTCCACTCGAACATCTGAATGCCTTCTGGTCATCCCTGGTATGATCTAGTATCTTTTGAATTTATGGTACTTACAGGCCTACAAGATGCCAAAGACAACACAGGCTTTAAGAAAAAGTAGTGACACTGGGGCTGGCAAGAGTCAGAGTCCGGAAGTAAAGCGCAGAGTGAGAAAGCAAAGGCGATGGATGAACTGTTGTTCTTTTTAAAAACTCATACCCTGCAGATGTCCCAAAAGAGCATTAAGGGCACTAGGTTGTGGCAAAACAGAGAGAAAGAAAGTCACAGCAGTGCTTAGAGGACATGGCCATCAATATGCTACATGGTTACTTAGTTTAGAGGTTCTTAACTGCAGTCCACAGATAGACTACAATTAGGGAGACAGGGAAATACCCTAAAACTGTTGGCAATTGCTACATCTTGTCACAGACTCTCGAAAGGCTCAACCTCAAACATGCAGAGAAACTACTGTCCTAGACTCTGCCTATTTGGAAAGGGAAGAACTTGTTTAGTTAGACACTCCGAAAGTGCAGAGTATTCTTTCTCGAATTAGTAAAAACGAGACAAACAGCAGCCCATATAATGGATTTTGTGTTCCTAAAGATTGGATGACACTTCAACTAAGCTAAACATTTTCTGTAAAATCTATTTTATATATAATGTTGGACTAACTTTGTTTTAACACTATTTGGATTATCTGGGACTCATCTACTGGTCAACCAAGTCCATCCTATGCATGTGAGTTAAATGAGCAAAGGCCCTGAGGAGAAGAGTGTTGGGAGAGCAGAGATCTGAGACTGAAATAAACATAGTAACCAATAATATGAAAAACAATGATCACAGAATTGAGAACCTGTCTGTTCTCACACCTCTCCTCTCTCTCGCTACTAGGCTGTGCAAATATCATAAAATCAGGACCGAGGAATAGATAACCCCAAAACTCTCCATTTTCCCTGCTGTCCCACACTCTGCCATTCATCTTGATCAGGATCCCTCAGGCAGTTCGTCCCAGCGACCACCTTCCCCTATTCCCCAGTTGAGCCCCCACCTCCTAGTTCTCCAGTCACTGTCACCTCCTTCCTGCTGAAAAAAAACTAAGGCTGCCCAGGTGCAGTGCCCTGGACTTCTTTCTCTTCGATTTCCACATGCTCCCACCCCAAACTGCCCTCTCAAGTCTCACGTTTCCCCAACACCCCTGACACCACCTCCTCCCACGTCCTCTGACATACCACCCTAGCAGCTGTATCTTCTCTTTTCCTCATCTTCAAGCTCCTTTAGATCTTCAAATCCACTTGAGCTCAGTGATCACCCCATCATATCCAATTTTTTCTTAGTGGTTTTCAAACTGTCTAGCCATTAGTCATAAAACTGATAGAGTACGCCATTATTGTTATAAAACAATTTTTTAAATGAAATATGCTAACCTACATTAGAAGAGAACAGAATAGAATAGAAAATATTCACACACACTGCAGCACTAAGGGTAAATTTTGTTTCTGGATACCGTTTTCAAAGTACATATGACTGCACAGGGTTTTGCTGCAAAACATAATGCCTACTCAGGGTCATAATCAAAAAATTGAAAAAAATTTGCTGCTGTGTCTACTCTATTTTCTTTCATTCCTAAACTTATCAAAATAAGAGGCTAAAGTGCTGCCCCAACTTTCCATCTTTCATTTACTTGCTCCCTGCAAACCACCTGCACTGAAACTCCTGTCTCTGCCTTTGGTTTCACTGTTCACTCTCAGTGGCCCTCCTCTGACTACCTGACTGTCTATTTTCTCTTCCCTTTCTCACTGAAATTAAATATCCCTTAATATTAAAGATTCAGCCCCCACCCCCTTTTTTTTAAATCTCTGGGGGTCATTTCAACCCGACTCTGGTAGAGTACCCTTTCAGACTCAACCTTTACCTCGGACTCTCCATCACCTTCTCACTGGCCTGCTCCAGCCATCCGCTCACCTCACACCCTGTGCTCAGCTCTGCATTCGTATGAATCATAAAAGCTCCTCCCATGTCATGACTTCCCAATGTTATCTGACTCAAATCACCTCTTTTACAGCCAATCTTGGTAAGATCTGGTCAATTTTACCTAAACACTCTCCTTCCCATTCCCAACAGCGCTCAATACATTTTCCTTTTAGCTTTTTACATCTGTCTCCATAATTTGTATCCTCCAGAGCTTCTTAAACGAAGCTTGGCACACAGTAAGCTCTCGAAAACTGCTCTTGAATAAATCTGTCCCATCCAAGGAAGGAGGCCAACTGAGGTAGGCAGTGTTGAAACTCACAAAGGAGGAATGGATTGTAAGAATTGTAGATGAGATGAACTGAGTGGTTACATGTTGATAAAAGATTGGTGGGAAAGTTTCACATTTTACCTATTAGGAGAAATCATCTATTATATTTAAATCCTGCCCAGTATGGTTCTTTTTAAAATACAGTGCTCCAGGGCCGGGCATGGTGGCTCATGCCTGTAATCCAGCCCCTTTTGGAGGCCAAGGCGAGAGGATCACTTGAGGCCAGGAGTTCAAGACCAGCCTGGGTAACACAGTGAGACCCCCGTTTCTACAAAATATTTAAAAATTAGCCACACATGGGCACACACCTGTAGTCCTAGCTACCTGGGAAGCTAAGACAGGAGAATCATTAGAGCCCAGGAGTTCCAGGTTGCACTGAGCTATGATTGTGTCACTATACTCCAGCCTGGGCAACAGGGCAAGACTGTCACCGGAATTAAAAAAAAAAAAAAATACAGTGCTCCATAAAACTCTGCACTTGTTGGTTCTAAACCTGACTCACTTACCTTTATAGATGTCCCTGGTCCTTTCTGTAAGGGGCTCATCCTGTGCCTCCAGGCCCCAAGGCAAATCCCCTTCCTCCAGAAGTGAGATCAGCGCAGGTTTGGGAACTGGGTATTCTGAAAAGGGGAAGAAAATGGCAACCTCTCAGCCCTGTATCTGCTGTATCAAAAGAAGGAAAACCCCAGGAGTTTCAGAAAGTGTAAGACCCATAGAAGATGGCTCAGGACTGGGGGAAGGCCAAGGAGCTTTTCATCAATAGGAAACTGAGCATTTGTGACCTCTACCTAAAAAAACCACTTAAGGGTAGGTAAGTTAGTGAGATTCTGCAAGGCATGTACAAACACAGGGAAGGGGTCACACTCTTACCAGGGGACAGCAAGTCCCTTCATTGGGACCAAACTGACCCAAGACCTCTCCCTACCCTGCAATCTCTGAAGTTGGTCATTGAGCCTCAGCCCTGGAGCCACTCAGTGGAGGGTATCAAAGACAACCCCTCCTTCTCCACACCATACCCCCAGCCTATAAAAGCAAGGAAACACGAAAGTAGAGATCTGAGTTGCAGAAGGAAAATGGCCTTACCCACAACAGTCAAGTTCTCATAATTCTCCAGCATCACACTTCTGTACAGGGCCCTCTGGGCGGGAGAAAGGCCAGCCCATTCTGTCTGGGTGAAGTGCACAGCCACATCCTCGAACGTCACCACCTCCTAAAACAACAGGTTCCTGCTGCCCCAGAGCCAATCCTCTGGCTCCAGGACAGAGTGTGGGGCAGAGGGGACAGTCATGAGGGCCTAAAGGAGGGTCCTGTGAGGGTCAGTAATGAGAAAGGTGAAAGAGCTGAATATTAGATCATTACATGACTATTTCTACAACCAAAAATCTGGAACTTCTCTACCAGAAGAGCTTCCATTAGGACACAAAACTTATCATAAAACATGATTTAATATTTTTGAAAACCCTGGGGAAAAGTCTCCCATTACTTAAACTACCTAGGGCAAAATTTCTTTGATTCTGCAAATACTTTCAGTCATTCATTGTTGCACCTAAAAGTGAACAATTAGCTTCAAGTGGCCTCTCAGGACTCACCTGTTCCCACTTGGCTGCTGTAAGTCCCAGCCAATCCATCTGTCCCACAAGTGCTCACTCTGCCCCAAATGTCACTCCCACGTAACAATAACTGATTCATGGTTTGCCCTGATAAGCCTGTCTGATCCAACCCCCATCCGATGGTTGAGCAAGGGGCTGTGCTGCCTGTGCTCAAGAACGTCCAGCAGAGAGAACTCAGAGCCACCTGGGGCAGTCCATTCTGCTTCCTGATGGGTCTTCCTAGGAGAACATGCTTCTGACATTAGATTGTTGCTGCTGGGTAGCTCTTTTAGGAGCTTATCTTTTTTTGAAACAGAAATCTTGCTCTGTTGCCCCGACTAAAGTGCAGTGGTGTCTTCATAGCTCACTGCAACCTCAAATTCCTGGGATCAAGCAATCTTCCTGCCTCAGCCTCCCGAGTAGCTGGGACTATAGGTGTGCACCACCACGCCTGGCTAATTTTTCTATTTTTAGTAGAGATGGGGTCTTGCTCTTGCTGAGGCTGGTCTCAAACTCCTGACCTCAAGCAACGCTCCTGCTTTGGCCTCCCAGAGTGCTAGGATTACAGGCGTGAGCCAATGTGCTTTATACCTCCATGATAATCGGTAACAGGCCTCATGGTTTTTCAATAGCCACTCCTTCCCCTCCCTGATGGCCCCAACTCTTCCTTCCCAGAAAGTTCTAGCATCTGGTTTAGAGCCTCTATTCACTCCTCAGACTTTCGTAACAAACTTGGTTACCTGAACCCTCAGTGAATATCCTCCCACCTTCCAATGCCTCAGTGAATCCGCACACCTCCACTCGCCCCTCATCCCAGCACTGCTTCAGCTGCTGGATGACCCAACACCAAACTCATCTTCCCCCACACTGGCTCCCTTTCTAATTCATATAAACCAACTGGCATAGTGGGTGACAATTTTCCCCCCTCTCAGTTAATAATATCAATTTCGGCCCAGTCTCCAATGTTACAAACTTGAGATTCGTCTTAGACTATCTCACCCTGACACTGCTCATTGCTGACAGCCAGTCAGTAATCAAGTCCTGCCAATTTTATCATCTAAATATTTCTGGAATCTGACTCTTCTTCAACATGGTACAATCAGTACACTAGTTCAACAGCTGGGGACACTTAAACAGCTCCAATTCCAGGCTGTCTCACACTGAATCCATCCTCTGCCCTGGTCAGCTCCTGAATGAATCACCACTAAATGGAACAGTGGTTCTCAAAGTGTGGTCCCTGACCACCACCAGTAGCAGCAGCACCACTAGGGACTTGTGAGAAAGGCAAATTCTCAGCACCCACCCTGAGAGCAATCTATGCTTTGATGAGCCTTCCAGGTGATTTTGATGCACACTAAAGTTCGAGAACCCTGGATTAGAAGATAAAATGCAAGCTCAGAAAACTGAGCTGTTTCAGGTGACAAGTACAAAGTGATAGGAAGATGTACAACTATACACAGAGAAAGTATTAATGTCTGGGAAGCTCTGCAAGCAAAATCCCAGAGAAGGAACAACAAACCTTAAATGGGGGTAATATAAGATTGGACAAGTGGAAGAAATAACAGAAACGGCAAGACTTGGTGGCTGTCTGACAGTGGTATCAAGAGAGAAGAGCGTCAACAATTACTCAGTAATCTAGAAACTGAATGATCAGGACTGTGATACAGTTATGTCAGTGACTTGTAGAAAAATCAGAAGAGGGTCAGAGCTAAAAGGAAGATGATGTAGCAGTGAGACAGGTAGAGAAATTTGACAGATGTTGAGAAATCTGGGATTGGGACTTGGGATATGGTTCATGGATGCTAAGTTACTGGATAAGTTAAGTCTCAGAAAGAAATAAATGACAAAGCAACACCCAGAAACTCATCAGTCTCAAAAAGTGAAATATATTCAAGGAATAAATTTCCCTGTCCCAAAAATACGAAGTACCTATGTTCACTTTACAAATGAAGCCAATTAAGACGCAAAGAGGTCAAGGTCACCATGCCACTGAGGTTTAATGGAATCCCTAACTTCAGGTGCCCTGGCCTAATGTAGATTTTCCTATCGCAGCCAACTGCCTTGCACAGCCAACAGTACTGACCTCAAGAAGGATACATGTTCCCTGATTCTGAAGCCCAAACTTCTTTCTTTTGGAGGATAAATGGTATAGGCCCCCTTTTCTTGTCTTCTTCCTGTCATCCCTCTGCCACCACTTCCCAAGAACCTTGTGACCTTGCTGATCTCGATTACTCCCACCCTTACGAGTTCCTACATCACCAGCCTGAGTCCCTCATCTTCACAAATCCCTCTGTGGCTGGGAGCTACTGGACCTGGGGACCTTCCTACCCACAGAGACCCTCAGAGCACAGGAGGCTGTACTTTTGCTTCCAGGACACTCTCTCCTGTCTCCATCTTCACTTGCCTTGATGTCTGGCTGCTCAGCTCCCCACCATCAGCTCTTTCCCCAGCACCTGGTCCTACTGGGGGGGGGGGCAGTCAACAGTGGTCTTCCTACTGCTCTGGCTCTAAGACCTGCCAGTGTCACCTCCGTCACCCCCCATTTCCTTCAAATCACATCTCTGTAAGGCTGACGTGAAAGATCCACAGCTCACCTGGTGTTGGGCTTTCAGGGGCCTGGCTGCCATCACCTGGGCTCCTTCTTAGGAGGCAGGGGCTGAGGGAAGGAAACAAAGAGAACCCAAGTGAGCCCCACCTAGTAAAAGGGTCTCCCTTAAACCAACAAACCTGCAAATAATAGCAGCACGAATCACTTAGTAAATGCCCACTGGGTAAGTGGTTATAAATATTTCCTCTTTTAATCCATACCATACCATGAGGTTTGTAATTCTGAGGAAACAGATTTTGAAAGGGTAAGTAACTTGCCCTCAGTCACCAAAGCCCGTACTCATCATCATCAGGAAAAACAAAGAGTAAAACAAGCAAAAGACACCAAAAAACTTGCAGCAAAACCTAACAAGAAGAATCCCAGAGCCTTATTTTTAAAAATAAAATTTTACTGAGAAACATGAAAGGTTAAAAATTAGAAAGTACCATGTTTTTCGATGAAAAACACACATTCTCTTATTCAGTCCTCACAATGATCTTCTGAACCTTTTCTTTTCCCAAATGAGAGAACAAGGCTGAGAGAATCATTTCCTCTACCAAGATCACTCAGCTGGTGAATGGATGAACTTGGATTTCACACCAGATCTGCCAGACTCCAAAGGCCTTCCTTACAATAACTACACTCAATTGCTTCTAGTTGTACCCAACAGGATTTCTTTTAGAATCTGGCAAAGTGATTTTAAGGTTAATACGGAAGAATAGATAACAATATCCAAGAAAAGTCAGAAAAAGAATCTTAAGAGTTCCAATCAATGGTGTCCAGTTAAAAACAAACAAACAAAAATAAAGAATCTTAAAGTAAATCATCCTTTACTTGGACCTGGGGGCAGGCATCTCTTTTGTTCATTGTCTCAATCTAGGACCCAGTGATAATCAGAAACAGATCAGCAAAGGACCTGAAAGGCCACCTCAACATGCCAAAACGTCTGGGTTATTACTTTATCATCCCCTACATACACTTTGTATTCTTGTTAAACAGTGATAGTCTACAAAAAGCCAGGCACCTTCCCTAAAAAACTCAATGCATGACTCAGTTTCCTGCAAGCCTCATCTTGCACCACCCTCTTCCTTTCTCTTAGTTTAGCCACACTGGTTTTCTTTCAGTTTCCTCTACTATGCTAATTCAGGACCTCCATACCTGCTGCTTCTTCTGTATGAAATACTCTTTTCCAACCTCAGAACCTTTGTAACTGATATTCTCTGTCTTCCATGCACTCCAGTAACCTGTCGACTCTTCACCTTCAGATCATGCTGTCTCTACAGACCAGGTCCAGTCCCGGTTACACACTCCACTAGCACTCTGTTCCTTTTCCTATATACCACTTACCCCCGTTTGAGATTACACGTTGATTCGTGCTTTCTCCGCTCAACAAATATTTTTCACATATGTATTTATGACAGGCCATGAAATATGTGACAGACCTGTGTTTGAGACACAGGAGTGCAGTAGAGAGAGACAAAAAAGGCATGATCCCTTCCCCATGGAGATTATTCTAAATCAAAGACACACATTAATCAACGATTCTCACAAATAACTTTAAAATCACAACTGTGATTACTGCCAGGGGGAAAACTATCCTAGATGGGAAGTCTTAAGAATATAAATTAGGTTAAAAAGGAAACCTTTACAAAAGTAACAGCATGTGCAAAAGTTTGTTCTAGAAGGGAAGGATCGAGAAGGCTGTAGTAGCAGAGCCAAGGGGGGTGTGCTGCAAGATGATGCTTTATAAGTCACAAGGGTCAAAGCCACGCCTTGCGGACGTCAAGGACTTGGTCTTCCACCTGCAAGCAATAGGTCATGAAGATGTGGACTGAAATGATCAGATCTGACTAATGTGCAACTTTCCCATTAAGCGGAAAGCTGCCGGGGGCAGGGACCGCACCCGCTTCCATTCACAGCCACATCTCCGGAACCTAGAGCAGAAACTGGCGTTTAGCCGCTCAGTAACCAGTTGTCGGCCCGATGAGCAGAAGGACTTTCTGGCAGCGTCGGGAACACAGGGCGTCTCGTTCCACCCAGCAGTCCCCATTCACAGCCTCCATTTTCCAAAACGGCCGGGGCGGAGGGGAACGAAGGCGCCCGAGGGAGAGCGGGACTGGCCCTCAAACTGCTTCCACTGCCCGACCCGGAGGCGCCGCCTGACTCGCTCCACCGCGGCTTCAGGGATGAAGCCGACAGCCTTCTCTAGAGGTGAAACGCCCGAGCCTGGCAAGGACTCCTGGGCGACAAACCCCAACACTCACCTCAAGAAACGCGAAAACCGTGGCATGACCGGAAGTGCGTCACTTCGTCGGCCTTGCGCCCCAGCTGCGCGTGCTTCCTCTCTAGGATGCCAGAGCGCTCCTCTCAGTGGTTCTCCGACTTTGCTCCTTGGAGCAAGGGTTTTTAAGCCAGGATCCTCAGAGACCCTAAGCAGAAAAGAAAGCATATCATTGTTCTCGCTAATGTCTAACTGAAAGTTAGCATTTCCTTCAATTGTGGTTGCACAATTGCTGTACCTGTGACTGTCCCCAGTAGAAATCACGTATTTTCATATTATATTACAGTTGATGCAGATCTCAAAATATGGCTGCTCTCAGCACTAATTTGAAATTATCATAGTTGTCATTGGGCCCACCTTTAGATCTTGTCATTTCATTTTATCACATTGGTAAAGATGCACTTATATTTCGATATCACAAATTCGTTTTTTAAAACTATTTAACTGTATTTTAATTGGTTTTAAAAGAGTCCACAGTTGTCACCATACTGCCAAAGTGGTCGTTGGGCAAAAAACCTGTCCTCCTTAGAGGTAAAGATCCAGGCACAGTAAAAAAAGACCAGGACTGAAGAGGTATATATTAAGGAACTATTTAGGAAGTGAAAACAGTGGACATTAAAAAAAAATGATTTAATATGAGGGAGCCAGAGCAATCTATGATAGCCATGGAGTTTGAATGACCCGATAAAGATGCTATTAGCTGAGATCAGGAATTCAGGAAGAGGAGTTTGTTTCAGACAAGAAGGTTAAAGAATTTGGTTATAGAAATTCTGAATATACACACATGCACCTGCTTTATTAAAATTTAATTCACATACCATATAATTCATCCATTTAAAGTGGAGAATTCAATAGGCTTTAGTATAGTCACAGATTTGTGCAATCATCACCACAATCAATTTTAGAACATTTTCATCATCCCAAAAAGACACCTCATAACCATCAGCAGTCAATCCCCATATTCCCTGTGGTAAGCAGAAAGGTGTTCCCCTCAAAGATGTCTATGTCCTGATTTCTGGAACCTGAGAGTATGTTTGGTTACATGACAAAGAGAAATTGGGGTTGCAGATGGAATTACATTTGCAGCTGACTTTAAGGACAGTATCCTGGATTATCCAAGTAGGCCCAGTGTAGTCATTAGAATTCTTAAAAGTGAAAGGGGAAATTGAAAGAAATGGCAGCACAGGAAGGACACTGTCTTGGCCCAATGTTGCTGGCTTTGACGCTGGAGGAACAGGCCATGAACCAAGAAAACAGGGTGGCCTCTAGAAGCTGGAAAAGGCAAGAAAACAGATTCTCTTCTTAGCCCAGACCTTGAATTTAACCCAGTGAGACCCACTTTGGACTTCTGACCTCCAGAATTATGAGATAATAAATTTGTGTTGTTTTAAGCCACTGTTTGTGGCAATTTGTTACAGTAGCAATAGAAAATTAATACGCACACACACTCTCCCTCCAGACCTAGACAACTACTAATATAGTGTACTTTCTTACTTTATGGATTTGTAATGTCAGTAGAAAATTATATATTGTTAACATTGGCTCAAGAAGAAAGAGACGGCCGGGTGCAGTGGCTCACGCTTGTAATCCTAGCACTCTGGGAGGCCGAGGCGGGTGGATTGCTCAAGGTCAGGAGTTCAAGACCAACCTGAGCAAGAGCAAGACCCCATCTCTACCAAAAATAGAAAGAAATTATCTGGACAACTAAAAATATATATATAGAAAAAATTATTCGGGCATGGTGGCGCATGCCTGTAGTCCCAGCTACTCGGGAGGCTGAGGCAGAAGGATCGCTTGAGCCCAGGAGTTTGAGGTTGCTGTGAGCTAGGATGATGCCATGGCACTCTAGCCCAGAGTGAGACTCTGTCTCGAAAAAAAAAAGAAGAAGAAAGAGACAATGTAATTGATCAATGCCATAGTAGGAACTGATAAAGTTTTCTTCTCTACTTCTACCTCCAATAAAAGCAACTGGCCCCCCTATCAAAAAATCCCAAAACAACAAATGCTGGCAAGGATGTGGAGAGACAGGAACAGTCTTACACTGCTGGTGGGACTGCAAATTAGTGCAACCTCTGTGGAAAAGAATTTGGAGATACCTCAAAGAGCTAAAAATAGAAATACCATTCGATCCAACAATAGCACTATTAAGCATCTACCCAAAAGAGCAAAAGATATGCTATAACAGAAACATCTGCACCCGAATGTTTATGGCAGCACAATTCACAAGCTTTTCACCAACTTGATTGATTTTTTTTCAACATATCATTTCAATCTCTGTTTTCCCCCAAGCCTGTTGCCTTGAAGTAGTAATTAACTGTCCTCCTGCTTTTTCTGATTTTATTTGATTGTCTTTGATGATGTTCTGAGCTACTTTTCTCTTGAGCCTGTTCATTCCTGAGGTCTTTCCCTTTCATTTTCTTCACAAGCAGATCCAAAGTTTGCATCTAGTTTGGGATTTGCAATGTTATGTCCTAATTCATCTTAAACATTTGATTTTGGGTCTTTTTAAATGTAGCTTGAATCTTTTTTGCATATTTGGTTTCTTTAATAATGTAAGCTGATGTGGTCTCATACTAGGCAAAATTATCTTATTTGTTGGGAAAATTTCTATGATCACTATTAGTGCTGTCATTGTTGAATCAGACCATATTCTGACATCAGGAAGGGAAAAATTAACAGTCTTCAACCACTTGAAGAACTGACACGGTCCTGAATATTAAACAGCACTCCTGAGCAGCAACTACATTTACATAGCACAATGGTGACATGCAGTGTCAGATGGATAAATTCCAGATAGCTCTGCAATTTACCTGAAATTTAAGGGTAGGATCTTAGTGCCTCAGGATCCTCACCTCAATTTCCTACAGGGCCAAGATTTTTTTCTTCCAATTTGTAATTTGCCTTTTAATTTCCTTAACAACTGCTCTTAAATTATTTATGTTATTGAGATAAAACTAATGTACAATAGACTGGACATTTTTAGAGCATACAATTTGATGAGTTTTGACCAGCAGAGAACTAAATAGACAAAACCCCTTATCCTCACAGAGCTTACATTCTTAATGGCCAAAATTATGTCACATGGCTACTCCTAACAGCAGAGGAATCTGGAAGGCAAGTTTTTCACTTTCTTGCTTCTATAGTAGGAAAAGGATGAGAAGGGTGTTGTGTGAGCCAACCTACAATTCCTGCCACAATGAGACATAGAGGCACATACTCAAAATGCGTGAATCCTTATATATAACATTTAGGTTTAAAATATGTTTCAGAAGTTTGGCATGCTTGTTCTTTAAGTCAGCCCTATTTTTTATTATTACTACTATTGTAATATTATTAACTTACATGTCTTCTTATTGATGACATGTAAATAGATCTTCTAGCATAGGACCTTAGTCCACAGGCAACCTCCAGCCAATGGTAGATATTACCTTGCCATCAATAATGTAACCCTGTGGTCTTCTAGTGGTGTTTAGACCTTCCATTAGCTCAGGTTGCTTGTTTGCCTTAAAGGCTCTCTAAAAGCTACAAGCTCAGCTGGCTTTGCTAGGGTTTCAAGTTGTTCACAGCCTCTTTGTTTTCCAAACTCTCCTGATGGAAAGCAACAGATGCAAACTAGATAGGATGAGTGGTCTTCTCATCTGGCTCAAAATATATCCATTCTTACTGAACCAATATTAAATCACACTTTATGAAAACCCATTCCAAAATTCCAGGGACTTTCCATCTGGGTACACATCCCAAGGGAAACTCCATCAGAGCACTGGTTCTCAAACTTCGCTTCACACTGGGAATGTCTGGGAAGTTTTTTCAAAATATAATGCCTAGGTCCCACCCCCAAGAATAGTGATTCTCAACTGGGTTATTTGCCCCATCCCCCAGGAAACATTTGCATATGGCTTTTAGTTGGTACAACTGGGGAAGGGTACTACTGGCATCTAGTGGGTAGAGCCCAGAGATGCTGTTAAACAACCCACAATGCACAGGATAACCTCCCATAGCAAAAAATTATCTGGTCCCAATGTCTACATTGCCAAGGGTGAGAAAACCTGTCCAAAGTTTCAACTCTCAGCATGGGTTGAGTCTGGGCATGGGATTTTAAAAACCTTCCCAGGTGATTCTACATATACTACATATTCAAATATGTGGCTAAATTCTTTTCAACCCTGTGCCATTGGGCTTGAACTTAAAATTTTCCATTTCTTCTTATTTGCTTTGTAGTTAGTTTGGGAGTTGGGGATGGTTGGAAGGAGCAAGAGTTAGTTGCTTTTGTGAGAAAGCCTGGGTTTCCCACAATGTGCTAGAATGGACAGCTCCACAAATATAAGTTTTGCTGCTGCTTATTATTCACTTTAGGAGTTTGCCTCCCTGGTACAGTTCAAGAGGATCATTAACCACAGTCAAACAAACACATCCTGTGGGACAGGTCACTTGCTCCTCCTTTGCAAGTAAACATTCCCTCATGTGTGGGAAGGTGACAGCCTCTCCCTTTATGGGACCCCCAGGAAGGGTCACTGCAGTTGCAAAACTCCAGGGGGTACCATTCACATAGAACACAATGTGAATGATGTTCTCTGGCTCTGTGGCCCCCAAAGTAAATTTTGAACTCACCAGAATAACTAGACTTTTAAATCAGTCCCTTTTAAATATTCTTGCCATACGAAAATATCCAACTAGCTCTACATATTTACTCTGACATTTATATTATCTCAGATAATGCAAAGAAAAATATATTTACATGCATAAAATATATGTATACATACGTGTACTTATATATGCTATTTAAAAATTTTAATGCAAATGGTGCCATATTACAACTTGTTTTTTTCATTTAACCTTCTATGTTATACCCCCTTCACATGTCCAGACATGCAGATATGTTATTCCATTCAACAGCTTCAGAGCATTACATTGCATGGAATTTGTTTATCTTAAAGATCAGTTGCTTATTAAATGTGAGTGGATTGAACACAGGCATTTCCTGAACCCCATGGCATGACACTAAAAGTACAAAAAGGATGCAAATCGACAAGGACAAGAAAAGGAGAAAAGAGACGAAAACAGATGAGAGATGTCAACACAGTTTGTGAAGAAGGAAAGGGATGGAGAATCACTAACCAGAGAAAGCCTTGCAGGAACGTGGGCTGGGGAGGAGGGTGGCTGGGACAGTGGTATTATCATACCAGGAAGCAAGATGATTCGCCCAGTGGAAAGGCTCATGAATTGGGCAGACAGATGTATAAGGAGCAGTTGGACCCACAGATCCCATTCCCACATGCAAAGCCTGGAGACCTCTCTCCCCAAACTCTGCAACACAGGAGGTTTATTTTCTGGAGAGGAAAAATAGCAGAGGGCCAGACTGAGACAGTGGACTTAAAACAAGGAGACAAAAGTCTGCATAATGAACAGAGACACATCACAAATCCTCACCATCACCCCAGCCCCATTCTCCCATCTGGATCTTAAAATACTATCAAGCAGGCTTATACCCTCTGCACAGGAGCCTTTAGAGGCAGTGAATAACGCAAGATAAACCTACAAGACATCTGGGGAAAGAGTTCATCAGCAAAACTGTGATAGTCCCATGAATTCTTCTTTACTACAGAGGATTGGATGAGATGCTAAGGTCCCAAACATAGCCATGACTACAGGTAGTGCAAATGTAGTAAAAGTAACAAGGAGGTAGAAGGAAATTTCTAGAAATGATGATCAAGAATATAGGGGATATTTAACGTTAAAACTGGAGATCCAAGGTGCACAGTGATAGGAGGTAATGGGGAACTGCTGAAGGATGTCGGACTGAGATGGACAGGAATGAGTGAGGAGTAGGAGCAGCAATCGGGATGTGTACTTCTCAATGCCCACCAGGGAGGCAGAGTCTTCACAGGACAGAGCATCAACAGTGAACAACCCCGGTCAGCAAACATCACGTGTGTACCTACTGTGTGTCAGATTCCGTGTTAGGGAACATGCAAGGATATAGGACTAAGATACTGATCAGCGACCTAGCAGTGTATCCGGGGAGATTGCCCAGCACAGTACTCCCTGCTGTCCTAAGGGCCAGAGACTCTCCTCTTCTCACTTTCACAGCTTCCTGCCTAGCCGCAACTTCATTTGCCCAGAGGGTTCCTCATGCCCTCGCTTTCCTCCAGCCTGACACAGAAGCGCCTTTCCCAGAGCACTCCCACCAAAGAATATCAGTGAGAACTGCAGCTGAAGAGCCCTTCTGGTTGTCACGTCAAACCAACAAATCGTCATGGAACATGCTTCCCATGTGCAAGGGGCTCAGTTTGGCATTCAAATTTCATCACAGAGGCTTGAAATCTTAGCATTTATAATAATGTCATTAAAACAAGGGAGGGCTAATTTACCTGGTAGGAGAAAAATGGGACAATTTTGCTTTTTAAGTTGTAATTTCAGTCTCTCATGACACCCCACTAAGAGGGAAGGGGCTTGTTTTATTTTCTTTTGTTTTGTTTTAATTTTTAGTTCTGCACTTCTAGAAGAGAAAAGAGTTCCTCAAACTCTCTCAAAGCCTTGGGGTCACAGCATGATGCTGCTGGAGAACAGTGGGGTAGTTCGGGCAAGATCTTCCCAGTGGCTTTGACTCAGAGCCATGGTCTGCAAACTTTTTGCTTTCATACCTCCTAAAATAGTAATAGCTTTGTAAAAACTAGGTAGTCATGGCTATCAAGCACATGAAAAGATGCTCAGTATCATTAGTCATTAGGGAAATGCAAATCAAAACCACAATGAGATACCACTTCACACCCACTAGGTTAGCCATAATTTAACCAAAAAAGGGACGATAACAAGAGCCTAGGCAAAGAATTTATGAAGAAGACCCCCAAAGCAATCACAGCAGCTACAAAACTAAATAAATGGGACCTGATCAAATTAAAAAGCTTTTGTACAGCCAAGGAAATTATCATTAGAGCGAATAGACAACCTACAGAATGGGAGAAAATATTTGCTCTCTACACATCCAATAAAGGGCTGATAACAAGAATCTATCTAGAATTCACGAGAAAAAATCAAACAACCCCATCGATAAATGGGAAAAGGACATCAACAGAAACTTTTCAAAAGAAGACAGAATAATGGCCAGCAAACACACTAAAAAATGCTCAACATCTCTAATCATTAGGGAAATGCAAATCAAAACCACAATGAGATATACCTAACTCCAGTAAGACTGGCCTTTATCAAAAAATCCCAAAGCAACAAATGCTGGCAAGGATGTGGAGAGATAGGAATACTCTTACACTGCTGGTGGGACTGCAAATTAGTGCAACCTCTGTGGAAAAGAATTTGGAGATACCTCAAAGAGCTACAAGTAGAACTACCATTTGATCCAGCAATAGCACTATTAGGCATCTATCTAAAGGAACAAAAGTCATTCTATAATAAAGACATCTGCACTCGAATGTTTATGGCAGTCCAATTCACTATATCAAGGATGTGGAAACAACCCAAGTGCCCATCAATCCATGAGTGGATTAATAATATACGGTATATGTATACAATGAATACTACTCAATTATAAAAAACAATGGTGGTCTAGCACCTCTTATATTTTCCTGGATAGAGCTTGAGCCCATCCTCCGAAGTGAGGTATCACAAGAATGGAAGAGTAGGCACCACATGTACTCACCATCAAACTGGCACTGACTGATCAACACTAAGGTGCTCACACAGTAGTAATATTCTTTGGGGGTAGAGGAGTTGGGGGTGGGTAAACTCACAACTAATGGATGCAGGGAGCATTGGGGGGGGGAAGGGCACGTCTCAAATCATGATTGGGATGTGGCAGAGTCATAACATGTAACCAAAATGTTTGTGCCCCCATAATTTCCTGAAATAAAAAAAATTAAAAATTAAAAAACAAAACAAAAAAAGGAGTTGTGAAGGATGTAGAGAAGTTAGAGCCCTTGTACATTACCGGTGGAAATGTAAAACCATGCAGTCACTGTGGGAAAGTTTGGCAGTTCCTCCAAAAGTTAAACATAGAATTTTCAGCAATTCCACTGTTAGGTATACAGTAGTCCTCCCTTATCCTTAGGGAATACATTCCAAGACCCACAGTAGATGTCTGAAACAGCACATAGTACAAAACCCTACATATATTATGTTTTTTTCCTATACATACATACCTATGATAAAGTTTAATTTATAAGTAAGAGATTAATGATGGTAACTAATAATAAAATAGAACAATTATAATAATATGCCAGCATCACTACTCTTGTGCTTTGGGGCCATTATTAAGTCAAATAAGGGTTACCTAAACACAACTTCTGTGATACTGCAACAGCCGATCTGATAACCAAGAAGGATACTAACTGGCTAACAGGCAGATAGCACCTACAGTGTGGATAGGGACAAAGGGTGAGTCACGTCCCAGGCAGGACAGGGTGGAATGGTGAGAGATTTCATCACACTACACAGAATGACATGCAATTAAAAACCTATGAATTATTTACTTCTGGAATTTTCCATTTAATATTTTCAGGCCACAGTTGACAGAGGATAACTGAAATAGCAGAAAGGGGGTCTACTGTATACCCAAATGAACTGAAAATAGGTATTCAAATAAATAACTCATATATAAATGTTTACAGAAGCACTAATCGCTATAGCCAACAGATAGAAAAAATCCAAATGTCCATCAACTGATGAATGAATACACACAATGTGGTATATTCATACAATTGAATATTACTCAGCCATTAAAAGGAATGAAGTACTGATACATGCTACAACATGGATGAACCTTGAAAACATTATGCTAAGTGAGAGAAGCCAGACACCTGATTGTGTTTATATGAAACATCCAGAATAAGTAAATCCATAGAAACAGAAAACAGACAAGTGGTCGCTAGGGTCTGAGGTGAGGGGAGAATGGAGAGTGACTGTTTAAAGGGTACAAAGTTTCCTTCTGAGGTGATGAAAATGTCTTGGCAGATAGATGTGATGGTTACACAACATTGTGAATGAATAAACCAAATGCCACTGAATTGAACACACTGAAATGGTTAATGGTTAATTTTATGTTATGTGAATTGTACTCAATAAAAAATCCAATAAAAGAAAAAAAGTAGATCACCCTACATATTTTTAGCTAATGTTTAACGTTTATAACATAAGTGTAAACAGTTGCAAAGGAAGTAAGTTAAAATAAAACTGTTACGTCAGTCTTTTAAATATGATCATATAATCTTAATGCCCCAGTAATTTGATACTGATCTCTTATTCTAAAAAATAAACAACCTTTTTAACTGTCAGATATTTCATATCATTCCTTTTCCTCCCTGAAATTATGTTTCCGTTACACTTCCCCACAGTTTCATCCTTGTGTAATTTTTTAGGTTTGAAAGTCTTTTCCCAATTACTTTATCATGTACAAAATATGTATATAATTTAACTTTAAAACTTCCTGATACCAAAGGCTCCAAATATTAAAAACTTCATCTGGATTGGATTGTTATAATTGGTATTAGTATACAACTGATCAAAACAGCATTACTATTACAAATTTTGATAAGTAAGATGAATAATTATTAAACACAAAAAGAAAAATGTTTGTTAAAGAAAAAAGTTTGTTGAAAATAGACATCTCTTAATAGGTTGGATGGAGCTTTTTTTTTTCCTGCTTGTTCACGCATTCATGGATAAGTATTACCTCTCGATAGAAGACAGTCCAGCATAAACTCTATTGCTTGATTTTGTTTCTAGAGATATAAGCACTGTCTACTTAAACAAGTAGATGAGAATGGGGAGTTTTGTTGCAACAATGTTAGTCGCTCAATCCTTTCAAGCTTTACACGCCAAATCACACAGTGGTTAATCATCAAAAAATTATCTCTAGTGATCTATCAGCTGACGGCTAGATTAGGTACTCCTTCAACGCGTTAATTTATTTTTTAGGTTTGTTATTTATACTTACATTTTTATTATTGAAAATATCAAGTCTGTGCAAACACAGAAGAAGAATAAAATGAGTCCCTGTGTGCCCGTCGCCCGCTTCAACAATTTTATCAACCCATGGCCAGTTTTGCTTCATCTCTACCTTTCCCCACTAGCTGCTCTCCACTACCATCCCCCGCCCCACTTCATTGCCACTGGATTATTCTGAAGCGAATCCCAGGTTATCACATCACTTCATCTGCAAATACCTCTGTATATCCTCTGTATATATCTCTAAAAAATAAGGATGCTTTTTGAGCATAAATATCAACCAGTGCATCTAAAAAATGCAAGTCATTCAATATCCAGCCAAGGTGCAGATTTCCCCTGATCGTCTCACGCATGTTTTTCTTTCGGTTTGATTTGGATTTTAGAGTTGTTTTTTAAAACTCAAAATCCTAACAAGGTCCACAAGTTGTACTTGTCTGATATCGCTCTTAAGTTTCTTTTAATCTGTAGATTCTTCCTCCCTGTGTTTCTTTCCCCTTGCAATTGATTTGTTGAAAAACTGGGTCATTTGTCCTATAGAGTTTACCACATTCCGAATTTTGCTAATTGCTTCTCCTTGGCCTGCTTCAACATGCTCCTCTGACTCTTGTATTTTCTAAAAATTGCCATGTAGATATCAAGGTTTGGTCAGATTCAAACGTTCTATCTTTGCAAGAATCCTTCAAAGGTGGTGTGTGTACTTCCTATTTCATTGGAGGTACATAAAGTCTGTGTGTCTCCTTTTTGTAATGGGATTAATCAGTGGGTTCAGTGTTATCAGCTGAATCAGCTCATTGTCAAGTTCCGTATCAGCTTTTCATCTAATGGTTTTAGAAGCCATTAATGATCACTGCCTGGATCCATTATTTCATTTTAAGTTCCTTTAATTTTGGTGAAAATAAATATCTGGAAACCTGTAAAAGAATTTGTTGCTGGCTGGGCATGGTGGCTCACGCCTGTAACCCTAGCACTGTGGGAAGCCGAGGTGGGAGGACTGCTTGAGCTCAGGAGTTCCAGACCAGCCTGAGCAAGAGCGAGACCCTGTCTCTACTATAAATAGAAAGAAATTAGCCAAACAACTAAAAATAGAAAAAATTAGCCAGGCACGGTGGCGCGTGCCTGTAGCCCAGCTACCCAGGACGCTGAGGCAGGAGGATTGCTTGAGCCCAGGAGTTGGAGGTTGCTGTGAGCTAGGCTGATGCCACGGCACCCTAGCCCAGGCAAGAGAGTGAGACTCTGTCTCAAAGAAAATAAAAAAAATAAAAAAATAAACAAGCAGTAAAAAAGAGTTTTACTTAAAAAAAAAAATTTGTTGCCTAGTTATTAGAGTCATTCATTTCCTTAATTTCTGAAAACTATAGTCCAAAAATTTCAAAAATTATCATTATCATACCAAATAATTATGAATTTTGAGACTTATCATGTAATTATAATTAATTATATCTGTTATTCTTTCACTGAAGATATCCCTTGTTTAATTTGATATATTCAGAAAATTATTGGAAAATCAAAATATTAATATCAAAACACCATCACCAATTCAATATTTTTTCAATAAAAATATTTTTTCTCGGCCCATGTTTTAAATACATTTTTAGTAAAAGCCTTGGAGATTTATCTCATTTCATCTATGAAAAATACCCACCATATAACCTAATTGGTAACTGAGATCCTCATTTTCAAACAGATAAAGTAATCAGAGTTAATTTCTGTCTGCCTTTTAAAATGCAAATTTAAAAATAAAAATAAGCAAATAAAATTCAAATAAATGCATGTCTGAGTCCATTTGTGTTGCTATAAAAGAGTATCTGAGGCTGGATAATTTATAAAGAAAAGGGTTTATTTGGCTCACAGTTCTAGACTGTACAAGAAGCACGGTGCCAGCATGTGCATCTAGTGAAGGCCTCAGACTGCTTCTACTCATGGTGGAAGGTGAAGGGGAGCTGGTGTGTGCAGAAACCACATGGCGAGAGCGAGCGAGCGAGACAGAGAGAGAGAGAGAGAGAGAGAGAGAGAGAGAGAGAGAGGAAGCAACAGAGAGGGGAGGGAGGTGCCAGGCTCTTTTTAATAATCAGATCTCTCGGGAACTAGTAAAGTGAGAATTCACTCACTACAGTCAGGATGGCACCAAGCCATTCATAAGGGATCTGTCCCATCCCATGACCTAAACGCCTCCCATTAGGCCCCACTTCCGACACTGGGGATCGAATATCAACATATTTGTAGGGGTCAAACAAACCAAACTATAGCAATGTGTTAATAGGTATTTTTGAGGAATATTATAAAAATTACTGAGAAATAAATTATGGAATGCATCTTGTAAGATACATTACTAAAAGCAGACAAGATTCAAATAAAGTAGCTCTTATGTGATTAATTTATTCACATTTAGAATAATTTATGCAAACAAGATAATTACGCGACCTGCCATCACTTAATTATAACACTCCAATGTAATGTGCAGCTAACATAATAAGTTATTTACAAAGCAAGAAATATGATGGGAGTAGGTTTAGAATGTTTTGTTCCTTAAAAAAATACGATGGGAGATATGATATTCCTTTGATATATGTGTACATATATCAAAATCAGATATTCAGATTCTGAGAATAAATAAAATGATGTATAAATATCAGAATCAACTTTACTAATTTTGCTAGACATCTTGATTGAACTTTTTCTGTAAAAGAGGAAGGTATATATTGCACTAATTGGTCTAGCACTTACATCATTAAAAGAAAAAAATGAGGATTGACTGCTATTGGAATAAATATATCATGATTTGATAAAACTACTGTATTAACTACTTCATTGATCAATGCATTGAAAATTTGAAAGGAATCTCATAAAATTTTTCTTGGCAAGTTTATCCAGTATATTGTGAATAATCTGTTAGTCCCAGAACTCATTCCAGTTTCCTTGAAAAGAGCTGCCATTGTCAACTTCTACCCTTTTGCAGGTACTTCTCTTTCCACAAAAGACAAGTCTTAGGAATGTACTGAATGGAATGGTTTACTGTAAATATGTAGTGGGAAACTCATCTTTGGGATTTGATGTTTACTTTGCTTTCAAGAGGCTCTTGATAGGAGAAAAGCTTTCTTCAACAACAAACTAGAGATGGAACAAGTGAAGTGACTTCTGCTCCACTATTCTACTCTACAATATCCAATTCAGAATATCCCTTTGCAGGCCAATTCCTTCTAACAGGAAAATGTACACGACAATGGAAGACAAATGGTAGGTGTAGGTGCGGATTTTTTTTCCTCCTCTTTTGATTAATTATTAAAGGAGCCTTTTCAGAAATCCATATTCCAAAATGTCCCTTTGTTTGGTGCCCCAGAGCTTTTGACTCCCTGGAGCAATTCTGAGCAGGTTAAGAGTGTTCACTCCTTTTGTAAAGTAAGAGAAGGGCAGATTATGAACTGGGCTTGCAAAAGTAGAACCTGTGTAAGCAGTCGGGCCCACTCTCAGAAGACCACACATGAAGTTGAGGATCTGGAACTGGATTCCCGTAGAACTGTCCATGCTACTGTTCCCGCTCTGAAGACCACTGATCCCTGACCTCTAGCTTTGAGAATATTTCCTCAAAAGGCTGGGAAAAGGCAGATGTAGCAGGCTCAACCACGGACTTCCTTAAAATCTGAGAATATTCTTTAGTCTTCTTGTTCTAACCTGGAAAGTGCAACCAATACCTAGCTTCCTGGTTCCTTCTCGTGGTATTTTGAGAATTAAGCACGAGAAATGGTTAATAATATTACTTAGGTTTTGAATGGTACTTTTAACTTACCAAAGACTTTGCTGCCTGGATCTTGTGTTTCCCTCCCAACTCTCGCTCAAAGGCAAGTCTTACCCTTGTGAGACAAATGTTGAGTCATGGAGACCCAAGGCAAGACTTACCAAAGAGCACACAGCAAATAAGTGACCTGGCTGGAAATAACACCTACATTTACCTCCTTTCTCCAAACGCACCAGCATGGGAAAATACCAAGAAAACAGCAAAAGCAGAACCCAAAGTGTTCAGTAATTGAACGCTAGCAAATAAATAGAAAGTATGAAGTATACCTAACATGTATACTATATATAAAATAGTATTATATATCTAAGTTTATAATACTATATGTCTAAGTTTATAGTACATATTTTATAAAAATCATTTTCCTAAAGTAATGGAGGCCAGTTATTATTCTTAGTCTATTCCACCGAACTGTGACTCAGATACCTAAAGGGGAAAAAACAAGACCTGAAGTTCCTAATGGCAGTCTCCGCCCTAAACTGCACAATCATTCCCTCTGTCCCTTGATCTGTGAGGTGATCTCTACTTCCATATCCACCCTGCAAGGTGATCCTCCTCTGAAAGGAGTGCTGCCAGCTAAATAAGGAAGTTCTTAAAAATAATTACATTTCAGGAAATATTTTGTTTTTGCTTCGCTTGGAGCAAATTTTTAATTTAATTTAATTTTTGGCTAGTGATACAGAAGCTATTATAAAACTTAAGTTTCCCTCCTACTCCTTTTCTCCTGCCACCCAGAGGTAATCAAAGAGAAATAATTTAAAATATAAACTATGCTGTAATTCTGTACTCACTGTGGGCAACATGAAATAAACCATTTGGGGGGCCATCCATACATAGTCCAGGAAATGTTTGGATATTGTAAAAACCTTTGTTCTCTAACACTAAGTATAGAATGTTGGGAAGAAGGTCTACTCAAGGGTCAAGGTAAAAAGTGACATGTCACAAAAGCATAAAAGAGGATGGGGGACAAAGGAGTGGAATAATGAGTCTGGAAGTACTGAATCATAACTGGGAGCTATGTATGAGCCCAAGACAAGAACAGATGTTTCCGGAAATTCACAGAGCAGTTAAGACAATCAATCTAGGTAACCAAGACCAGTCAAGACCAGGCATGCAGACAGACCCCAGGGCTGCCCCTCTTTCTGGAGCTAATCTGGAGACTGAGAGTGATCAGTTACACATGATCTAAACTGCTCAAGAGAACTCTTAAATTTCAGAGCTGGGAGGGAACTTAAATACTATCCAATCCACCTATTGTCAAGCATTTTGGTTACAGCGCCCCTTCATACTCTGAATGATACTAAGAACCCCACAGAGTTTTTGTTTATATGGGATTCTATCTATCAATATTTACCACATTAGAAATTTAAACTAATATTTTAAAAATATTAATTTATTTAAAAATAATCATCAACACAGTACATGTTAACATAAATGTTTTAAGGGAAAAAACTATATTTTCTAAAACAAAAAAATTAAGTGAAAAGATTGGCAATATTTTGCATTTTTGAAAATCTCTTTAATGTCTGGGTTAACAGAAGGCAGCTGGATTCTCCTTTCTGCTTCTACATTCAAGGTGCTAATACATGACACGTTGCCTTGGGAAAACCACCGCACACACATGAGAATGAAGAAGGCAAATGATGTCCTAGTATTACTATGGAAATGGTTTTGTACCTACAGACTCCCTGAAAGGGTCTTAAAGACCCCAGTGGTTCCTGGACCACACTTTGAGAACTCTGGATCTAACTTAGGGTTCCAGGCATGGTGGCGCATGCCTGTAGTCCCAGCTACTCGGGAGGCTGAGGCAGGAGGATCGCTTGAGCCCAGGAGTTTGAGGTTGCTGTGAGCTAGGCTAATGCCACGGCACTCTAGCCCGGGCAACAGAGCCAGACTCTGTCTCAAAAAAAAAAAAAAAAAAAATGAGTAAGATGGCCTGAGCTGCTTAATGGTAGAGGAGGTAAGACAAACAGATACCTGTAGAACAAAACAGATTTTGTCCAGAATGATACAAAAGAGGGAGAGGTCACATTCATTCAATCATTCAACAAATATTAATCGATTGCCTCCTGTGTGCCAGGAGCAACAGAGTATAGGAGGCCAAGGCAGTGGGGCCACATGAGTGAGGAACAGCAGGTGCAAGGGGAGCAGGAAGAGCTGGGCTGCGGCGTGGCCAAATCACGTAGGGCTCTGTAACACTCTCATTCGACAAACATTTTATTTTTCCGCCAAGTTGGCTACGTGAACAAAGGACTCCTACTTCCTAAGAAGATATTTTTGCATTTAACTGTTTTTATTACATAAGAAACACATGCTCACTTTCTTAAAAAATTAGAAAATACAGGTGAGCAGAAATGAGAAGATAAAAACCACCCATGATCCCCCTGTCCAGAGAGAACCACTTCAGTGCCAAGATTAGGGTGAGGTGAGTGAGGCAATTTTGCATTTCTTTCAGGTGCAAAACATAAGGGGGGTGCAGTATGCAAAAAAAATTCAGTAATAAAGATAAATGACATTTTAATGTAATATCTTCTAAAAATCAAAATTGTTGCAAAACAATCCATGACGACACAATACCTAAACTTTAAATAAAGGCAAAATCCAACCCTACACTTGCCCTACTCAGTCTCGCTCACCTCACCCTAATCCTGGCCTGCCTGGGCTGGTTATTCCCTGTGGGCCGTTCTCCCCGCTCCCAACCCCAGATCCATCCTCCCTTGTCTGGGTCCTGGGAGGCTGAGCCCCAGCACTGCCCCTGTTGGGCTTCTTTTCCCCCTGGATTCAGCCAACGGGAGGCACGTGTAGGAAATCAGAGGGTGG